>CM031945.1:21838509-22084557 GCA_018749465.1 Paracanthobrama guichenoti | reverse complement strand
CGTTTTTGTGTTGCATATGTTGTAGCAAAGTATTTACGCGTTTTTTGTGTTCATGTATTGAGTATTTACTGGCGTTTTTGCCTGCATGTGGTGTGAGTGTTGCAGCATTTTTGTATTTGCATGGTGTGAGTATATGCAGGCGTTTTTGTGTTGCAGCATGTGTTGTGATGTTTAGCGTTTTGTATTGCAGCATTTTTGTGTTTGCATGTGTTGTGTGCAGCAGCGTTTTGTATTTGCAGCGTTTTGTATTTGCAGCGTTTTGTATTTGCATGTGTTGTGATGTTTACAACATTTTTGTATTTGCAGCGCTTTTGTATTTTTACGTATTGTTGTGGAGTAATTTGCAGCGTTTTTGTATTTTGCATGTGTTGTGAGATGTTACAGCGTTTTGTAATATTGCAGCGTTTTTGTATTTGCATGTGTTGTGAGTATTTTAGCGTTTTGTGTTACAGTTTTGTATTTGCAGCGTTTTGTATTGCATGTGTTGTGTAGTATTTGCAAGCGTTTGTATTGCATGTGGTGATGTTTGCAGCGTTTTTTGTATTTGCATGTGGTGTGAGTGTGTAGCGTTTTGTATTTGCATGTTTGTGTAATGTTTTGCGTTTTTGTATTTGCAGCATTTTGTATTTGCATGCGTTGTAGTGTAGTTTGCAGCGTTTTTGTATTGCAGCGTTTTTGTATTTGCATGTTGTGGTATTTGCAGTTTTATACTTTGCAGCGTTTTTGTATTTGCATGTGTTGTGAGTATTTGCAGCATTTTGTATTTGCATGTTGTGGTATGTTGCAGCGTTTTTGTATTTGCAGCGTTTTTGTATTTGCATGTGTTGTAGTGTTACGTTTTTGCAGCGTTTGTGGAGTATTTGCAGCGTTTCTATTTTTGTATTTGCATGTGTTGTGTTGCAGCGTTTTTGTCTTTTGGCGATTTGTGTTTGCAGCGTTTTTGTATTTTGCATGTGTTGTAACTTGAGTATTTGCAGTTTTTGTATTTACATGTGGTGTGTATTTGCAGCATTTTTGTATTTGCATTTGTGTTTTGTTTTAGTATTTGCAGCGTTTTGTGTTGCATGTGGTAGTGCAGTGTTGCAGCATTTTTGTATTTGCATGGTGTTATGTTTCAATGACAGTGTTTTGCATTTGTTGTTGTGAGTGTTTAAGGCGTTTTTGTATTTGCATGTGTTGTAGTGAATTATGCAGTTTTTGTGTTGCATGTGTTGATCATTTTTTGTATTTGCAGCGTTTTTATGTTTGCATGTATGTTGTGAGTTATTGCAGCGTTTTTGTATTTGCAAGCGTTTTGTATTTGCATGTGTTTGTGAAAGTATTTTGCTTGTTTTGTAGCATTTTGTATTTGCAGCGTTTTTGTATTACATGTGTTGTGAGTGTTGCAGTATTTGCAGCATTTTTGTATTTGCATGTGTTGTGTAGTATATGCAGCGTTTTGTATTTGCATGCGTTTTTGTATTTGCAGCATTTTTGTATTTGCATGTGTTGTATGTGTTGTGGTATTTGCAGCGCATTTTTGTGATGTTGCAGCGTTTTTGGCATGTTGCATGTGTTGTGTGTATGCAGCGTTTTTGTATTTTATGCAGCAGCATTTTTGTATTTGCAGCGTGTTGTGTTACATGTGTTGAGTTTGCAGCGTTTTTGTATTTACGTATGCGTTTGTTGTATTTGCATGTAGTTGTGAGTGTTGCAGCATTTTGTATTTGCATGTGGTGTGAGTATTTGCAAGCATTTTTGTAATTTGCATTGTTTTTGTATTTGCAGCATTTTTGTATTTGCATGTGTTGTAGTATTTTTAGCATTTTTGTATTTGCAGCGTTTTTGTATTTGCATGTGTTGTGAGTGTTTGCAGCGTTTTTGTGTTGCATGTTGTGAGTGTTTGCAGTTTTTGTATTTGCATGTTGTGAGTGTTTTGCAGCGTTTGTATTTACCAGCATTTTTGTATTTACTGCATGTGTTGTGAGTATTTGCAGCCGTTTTTGTATTTGCGTTTTGTTGTGAAGCATTTTTGTATTTGCAGCGTTTTGTATTTGCATGTGTTGTGAGTGTTGCAGCGTTTTTGTATTTGCAGCGTTTTTGTATTTGCATGTGTTGTGGTATTTTGCAGTATTGTTTACAGCGTTTTATGTATTTGCATTTGCGTTTTAGTGTTTGCAGCATTTTGTATTTGCATGTGGTGTGAGTATTTGCAAGGCGTTTTTGTATTTGCATGTTGTAGTGTTGCAGTGTTTTTATGTGCAGCGTTTTGTATTTGCATGTGTATTTGCCCAGCGTTTTTGCATTTGCATGTGTTGTGAGTATTTGCAATGCGTTTTTGTATTTGCAAGCATTTTTGTATTTGCATGTGTTGTAAAGTATTTACTGCGTTTTGTATTTGCATGCGTTTTGCAGTGTATTTGCATGTGTTTGTGAGTGTTGCAGCGTTTTTGTGTTGCATGTGCTTGAGAGTATTTGCAGCGTTTTTGTATTTGCAGCGTTTTTGTATTTGCATGTTGTGAGTGTTGCAGCGTTTTGTATTTGCAGCGTTTTAGTGTTTACCGCAGCGTTTTTTGTATTTGCAGTGTAGTTTTTGTATTTTGCATGTGGTGTGAGTGTTGCAGCGTTTTTGTATTTGCATGTGTTGTGGCGATATTGCAGCGTTTTTGTATTTACGCATTTTGTATTTTGCGTATGGTGTGAGTATATGCAGCGTTTTTGTATTTGCATGTGTTGTGAGTATTTTTAGCGTTTTTGTATTTTGCATGTGTTGTGGTGTTGCAGCGATTTTTGTATTTGCATGTGTGTGTACGTATGTTGCAGCGTTTTTGTGTATTTGCATGTGTTGTGTTGCAGCGTTTTTGTATTTGCAGCATTTTTGTATTTGCATGTGTTGTGAGTGTTGCAGCGTTTTTGTATTTGCAGCGTTTTTGTATTTGCAGCGTTTTTAGTATTTTTATATTTGCAGCGTTTTGTATTTTGCATGTTTGTGAGTATTTGCAAGCGTTTTTGTATTAAATACATGATTATGTGTTGCAACATTTTTGTATTGCATCTGTTGGTGTAGTTTGCAGCATTTTTGTATTTGCATGTGTTGTGTAGTATTGCAGTTTTCAGCGTTTATGTATTTGCATAGCGTTGTTTGTATTTGCAGCGTTTTTGTATTTGCAGTGATTTTTGTATTTGCATGTGTTGTAGTGTTGCAGCGTTTTTTTGTATTTACAGCGTTTTTGTATTTGCATGTGTTGTGAGTATTTGCATTGCGTGTGTTCATGTGATTTGCAGCGTTTTGTATTTGCAGGCGTTTTTGTATTGTTGCAGTGTTTGGCGAGTTTGCAGAGTTTTTGTATTTGCATGTGTTGTGAGTATTTGCAGAGTTTTTGTATTTGCATGTGGTGTGAGTGTTTGCAGCGTTTTTGTATTTGCATGTTTTTGTATTGCCAGTGTTGCATTTGCATGAGTATTTGCAAGCGTTTTTGTATGTGGTGAAAGTGTTGCAGCGTTTTTATATTTGCATGTGTTGTGAGTGATTTGCAGCGTTTTTGTATTTTACAGCGTTTTTGTATTTGCATGTGTTGTGTGTATTTGCAGCGTTTTGTGTTGCATGTGTTGTGGTGATTTGCAGTGTTGTAGTATTTGCAGTTTTTGTATTTTGCATGGTGTGAGTATGTTGCAGCGTTTTTGTATTTATGTGTTGTGGCGGAGTATTTGCAACGTTTTGTATTTGCATGTGTTGTGAGTGTTGCAGCATTTTTGTATTTGCATTTTTGTTTGCATGTGTGAGTATATGCAGCGTTTTTGTATTGCATGTGTTGTGAGTATTTGCAGCGTTTTTGTATTTGCAGCGTTTTTGTATTTGCATGTGTTGTGAGTGTTTATGTTTCATCATGTTGCGTGCACTTGTTGTGAGCGTTTGTATTTGCAAGCGTTTTTGTATTTGCATGTGTTGCCAGTGTTGCAGCATTTTTGTATTTGCAAGCAGCTTTTGTATTGCATGTGTTGTGCAGGCGTTTTGTTTTGCAGCGTTTTGTATTTGCATGTGTTGTGAGTATTTGCAGCGTTTTGTATTTACAGCATTTTTGTATTTGCATGTGTTGTTGAGTATTTGCAGCGTTTTGTATTTGCAAGCGTTTTGGTATTTTGCAGCGTTTTGTATTTGCAGCGTTTTTGTATTTGCAGTTTTGTGAGTGTTGCAACGTTTTTGTATTTGCATGTAGTTGAGTGTTGCAGCGTTTTTGTATTTGCGTGTGGTGTGTATGTGTGTTAGCGTTTTTGTATTTGCATGTGTTGTGATGTATTTGCAGCGTTTTTGTATTTGCATGTGTTGTGTATGTTGCAGCGTTTTGTATTTGCATGTGTTGTGAGTATTTGCAGCGTTTTTGTATTTTGCAGCGTTTTGTGTATTGTTGCATGTGTTTTGAGTGTTGCAGCGTTTTTGTATTTGCATGTGTATGTAGTGTTGCAGAAGCGTTTTTGTATTTGCAATGCGTTTTGAGTATTTGCGCGTTTTGTATTTGCCAGTTTTTTGCATTTGCATATTTTGTGTTTTGTGTTGCAGCGTTTTGTATTTGCATGTGTTGTGAAGTGTTGCAGCGTTTTTGTATTTGCAGCGTTTTGTATTTGCATGTGTTGTAGTTTGCAGCGTTTTTGTATTTGCAGCATTTTTGTATTTGCAGTAATATTGTAACAGTGTTGCAGCGTTTTGTATTTACATATGTGTTGTGAGTATTTGCAGCGTTTTGTATTTTGCAGCGTTTTTGTATTTGCATGTGTTGTGAGTGTTGCAGCGTTTTTGTATTTGCAGCGTTTTGTATTTGCAGTACGTTTTTGTTTTGATTTTGTATTTGCATGTGTTGTGAGTGTTGCAACGTTTTTGTATTTGCATGTGGTGTAGTATTGCAGCATTTTTGTATTTGCATGTGGTGAGTGTAATACAGCGTTTTTGTATTTGCATGTGTTGTGAGTGTTGCAGCGTTTTTGTATTTGCAGCATTTTTGTATTTGCATGTGTTTGTGTGTTTGCAGCGTTTTGTATTTGCATGTGTTGTGAGTATTTGCAGCGTTTTTGTATTTGCAAGCGTTTTGTGTTTGCATGTGTTGTAGTGTTGCAGCATTTTTGTATTTGCATGTGTTGTGTATTTGCAGCGTTTTGTATGTTGTAGTATTGCATGCGTTTTGTATTTGCATGCGTTTTGTTGTTGCAGCGTATTTGTATTTGCACGTAATGTGGTGTGAGCGTTTTGCATTTGCAGCGTTTTTGTATTTGCATGTGTTGTGTAGTATGTTGCAGCGTTTTTGTATTTGCAGCGTTTTTGTAATTGCAGCGTTTTTGTATTTGCATGTGTTGTAGAGTGTTGCAGCGTTTTTGTATTTGCATGTGTTGTGAGTGTTGCAGCGTTTTTGTATTTGCATGTGTTGTGAGTGTTGCAGCGTTTTTGTATTGCAGCATTTTTGTATTTGCATGTGTTGTGAGTATTTGCAAGCGTTTTTGTATTTGCATGTGTTGTGAGTGTTTGCAGCGTTTTGTATTTGCATGTGGTGTGAGTATTTGCAGCATTTTTGTATTTGCATGTAGCTGGTGTTGTATTTATGTATTTGAGTGGTGTGCAGCGTTTTTGTATTTGCATGTGTTGTGAGTGTTGCAGCGTTTTGTATTTGCAGTTTTTGTATTTGCATGCGTTTTGTGTTTGCATGTGTTGTGAGTATTTGCAGCGTTTTTGTATTTGCAAGCGTTTTTGTATTTGCAGCGTTTTTGTATTTGCATTTTTGTATTTGCAGCGTTTTTGTATTTGCATGTGTTGTGAGTGTTGCAGCGTTTTTGTATTTGCATGTGGTGTGAGTATTTGCAGCGTTTTGTATTTGCATGTGTTGTGAGTATTTGCAGCGTTTTTGTATTTGCAGCATTTTTGTATTTATGTGTTAGTGTGAAGCGTTTTTGTATTTTTGCAGCGTTTGTATTTGCAGCGTTTTTGAGATGTTGCAGCGCTTTTGTATTTGCATGTGTTGTGAGTATTTGCAGCGTTTTTGTATTTGCATGTGTTGTGTATGTTGCAGCGTTTTTGTATTTGCATGTGTTGTGAGTGTTTGCAGCGTTTTTGTATTTGCATGTGTTTATTTACAAAGTTGTTTTTACATTTGCGTTTGTTGTATTTACAGCGTTTTTGTATTTGCATGTGTTGTGAGTGTATTTGCAGAGTTTTGTATTTGCATGTGGTGTGTGGTATGTTGCAGCATTTTTGTATTTGCATGTGTTTGTGAGTATATGCAGCGTTTTTGTATTTGCATGTGTTGTGAGTATTTGCAGCATTTTTGTGTTTGCATGCGTTTTTGTTTGCAGGCGTTTTTGCATTTGCATGTGTTGTGAGTATTTGCAGCGTTTTTGTATTTGCAGCGTTTTTGTATTTGCATGTGTTGTAGAGTGTTGCAGCGTTTTTGTATTTGCATGTGTTGTGAGTGTTGCAGCGTTTTTGTATTTGCAGGCGTTTTGTAGTTTGCAGCGTTTTTGTATTTGCATGTGTTGTGAGTGTTGCAGCGTTTTTTGTGGTGTGATTTGCAGCGTTTTTGTATTTGCATGTGTTGTGAGTATTGCAGCGTTTTTGTATTTGCATGTGTTGTGAGTGTTTTGCAGCATTTTTGTATTTGCAGCGTTTTTGTGTTGCATGTGTTGTGAGTGTTGCAGCGTTTTGTATTTGCATGTGTTGTGAGTATTTGCAGCGTTTTTGTATTTGCCAGCGTTTTGTATTTGCATGTGTTGGCGATTTTGCAGCGTTTTTGTATTTGCAGCGTTTTGTATTTGCATGTGTTGTGAGTTTTTAATATTTGCAGCGTTTTTGTATTTGCATGTGTTGTGAGTATTTGCAGCGTTTTTGTATTTGCATGTGTTGTGAGTGTTGCAGCGTTTTTGTATTTGCATGTGTTGTGAGTGTTGCAGCAATTTTTGTATTTGCAGTGTTCGTGAGTATTTGCAGCGTTTTTGTATTTGCATGTGTTGTGAGTGTTGCAGCGTTTTGTATTTACTGGCGTTTTTGTATTGCATGTGTTGCAGATTTGTATTTGCAAGCGTTTTTGTATTTGCAGCGTTTTTGTATTTGCAGCGTATTTGTTGAGTATTTGCAGCGTTTTTGTATTTGCATGTGTTGTGTATTTGCAGTATTTGCAGCGTTTTTGTATTTGCATGTGTTGTGAGTGTTGCAGCGTTTTTGTATTTGCATGTGGTGTGGCAGTGTTGCAGTGTTTTTGCATTTGCATTTTGTGAGTATTTGCAGCGTTTTTGTATTTGCATGTGTTGTGAGTGTTTGCAGCGTTTTTGTATTTGCAGCATTTTTGTATTTGCATGTGTTGTGAGTGTTGCAGCAGCGTTTGTATTTGCATGTGTTTGTATTTGCAGCGTTTTTGTATTTGCATGTGTTGTATTTGCAGTGTTTTGTATTTTGTATTTGCAGCGTTTTTGTATTTACATGTGTTTGTAGTGTTGCAGCATTTTTGTATTTGCATGTGTTGTGTGTTGCAGCGTTTTGTATTTGCAGCGTTTTTGTATTTGCATGTGTTGTGAGTATTTGCAGCGTTTTTGTATTTGCAAGCGTTTTTGTATTTGCATGTGTTGTGAGTATTTGCAGCGTTTTTGTATTTACAGCGTTTTTGTATTTGCATGTGTTGTGAGTGTTGCAGCGTTTTTGTATTTGCATGTGTTTGTATTTACAGCGTTTTTGTATTTGCATGTATTGTTTATTTGCAGCATTTTTGTATTTGCATGTGGTGTGAGTATTTGCAGCGTTTTTGTATTTGCATGTGTTGTGAGTATTTTTTTGTATTTGCAGCGTTTTGTATTTGCATGTGTTGTAGTGTTGCAGCGTTTTGTATTTGCAGCGTTTTGTATTTGCAGCGTTTTTGTATTTGCATGTGTTGTGAGTATTTGCAGCGTTTTTGTATTTGCATGTGTTGTGAGTATTTGCAGCGTTTTTGTATTTGCATGTGTTGTGAGTGTTGCAGCGTTTTTGTATTTGCATGTTTTGTATGTTGCAGCGTTTTTGTATTTGCAGCGTTTTTGTATTTGCATGTTGTTGTGTATTTTGCAGCGTTTTTGTATTTGCATGTGTTGTTGTTTGTATTTGCATGTGTTTAGTGTTGCAGCGTTTTTGTATTTGCATGTGTTGTGAGTATATGCAGCGTTTTTGTATTTGCATGTGTTGTGAGTGTTGCAGCGTTTTGTATTTGCAGCATTTTTGTATTTGCATGTGTTGTGAGTGTTGCAGCGTTTTTGTATTTGCAGCGTTTTTGTATTTGCATGTGTTGTGAGTATTTGCAGCGTTTTTGTATTTGCAGCGTTGTGAGTATTTGCAGCATTTTTGTGTTTGCATGTGTTGTGTAGTAGTGTTGCAGCGTTTTTGTATTTGCAGCGTTTTTGTATTTGCATGTGTTGTGAGTATTTGCAGCGTTTTTGTATTTGCAGCGTTTTGTATTGTATTGTGAGTGTTGCAGCGTTTTTGTATTTACGCATGTTGCATGTTGTGAGTATTTGCAGCGTTTTGTATTTGCATATTTGTGTGTTATTGCAGCGTTTTTGTATTTGCATGTGTTGTGATGTTGCAGCGTTTTTGTATTTGCATGTGTTGTGAGTATTGCAGCGTTTTTGTATTTGCATGTGTGTGAGTGTTGCAGCGTTTTTGTATTTGCATGTGTTGTGAGTATATTACAGCGTTTTTGTATTTGCATGTGTTGTGAGTATTTGCAGCGTTTTGTATTTGCAGCGTTTTTGTATTTTGCATGTGTTGTGAGTGTTGCAGCAGTTTTTGTATTTGCAGCGTTTTTGTATTTGCAGCGTTTTTGTATTATTTGCATGTGTTGTGAGTGTTTACCAGCGTTTTGTATTTGCATGTGTTGTGAGTATTTGCAGCATTTTTGTATTTGCATGTGTTGTAGTATTGCAGCGTTTTTGTATTTGCATGTGTTGTGAGTGTTGCAGCGTTTTGTATTTGCAGCGTTTTTGTATTTGCATGTGTTGTGTAGTATTTGCAGCGTTTTTGTATTTGCAGCGTTTTTGTATTTGCATATGTTGTGAGTGTTGCAGCGTTTTGTATTTGCAGCGTTTTTGTATTTGCATGTTTTGCAGCGTTTTGAAAGTATTTGCATTTTTGTGTATTTGCAGCGTTTTTGTATTTGCAGCGTTTTTGTATTTGCATGTGTTGTGTGTATTTGCAGCGTTTTTGTTTTGCATGTGGTGTGAGTGTTGCAAGCGTTTTTGTATTTGCAGCGTTTTTGTATTTGCAGCATTTTTTTGTATTTGCAGCGTTTTGTATTTGCATGCGTTGTGAGTATTTGCAGCATTTTTGTATTTGCATGTGGTGTGTAGTGTTGCAGCGTTTTGTATTTGCATGTGTTGTAGTGTTGCAGCGTTTTTGTATTTTTGTATTTGCAGTGCGTTTTTGTATTTGCATGTTTGTGGTATGTTGCAGCGTTTTTGTATTGCATGTGTTGTGAGTATGTTGCAGCGTTTTGTATTTGCATGTGTTGTATTGCAGCGTTTTTGTATTTGCATGTGTTGTGAGTGTTTGCAGCGTTTTTGTATTTGCAGCGTTTTTGTATTTGCATGTGTTGTGAGTGTTTGCAGCGTTTTTGTATTTGCAGCGTTTTGTATGTTGCAAGCATTTTTGTATTTGCAGTATTTGCAGTATTTTTGTATTTGCAGCGTTTTTGTATTTGCATGTGTTGTGAGTGTTGCAGCGTTTTTGTATTTGCGCATTTTTGTATTTGCATGTGTTGTGAGTATTTGCAGCGTTTTTGTATTTGCAGCGTTTTTGTATTTGCATGTGTTGTGAGTGTTTGCAGCGTTTTTGTATTTGCATGTGTTGTGTTGCAGCGTTTTTGTATTGCAGCGTTTTTGTATTTGCATGTGTTGTGAGTGTTGCAGCGTTTTTGTATTTGCATGTGTTGTGTATTGCAGCGTTTTTGTATTTTTGTATTTGCATGTTGTGGTGTTTGCAGCGTTTTTGTATTTGCAGCGTTTTGTATTTGCATGTGTTGTGAGTGCAGCGTTTTTGTATTTGCATGTGTTGTGAGTATTTGCAGCGTTTTTGTATTTGCATGTGTTGTTGTGTTTGCAGTGTTTGTTTTGTATGTGTTTGCAGCGTTTTTGTATTTGCATGTGTTGTGAGTATTTGCAGCGTTTTGTATTTGCATGTGTTGTATTTGCAGCGTTTGTTGCAGTGTTTTGTAGCAAGTGTTGTTTGTTTTGCAGCGTTTTGTATTTGCATGTGTTGTGAGTGTTGCAGCGTTTTTGTATTTGCATGTTTGTGAGTATTTGCAGCGTTTTGTATTTGCATGTGTTGTTTTTTGTATTTGCATGTGTTGTGAGTGTTGCAGCGTTTTTGTATTTGCATGTGTTGTGCAGTTTGCAGCGTTTTGTATTTGCAGCGTTTTGTATTTGCATGTGTTGTGAGTATTTGCAGCGTTTTTGTATTTGCAGCGTTTTTGTATTTGCAGCGTTTTTGTATTTGCATGTGTTGTGAGTGTTGCAGCGTTTTTGTATTTGCATGTGTATTTGCATGTGTGTGAGTGTTGCAGCGTTTTTGTATTTGCATGTGTTGTGAGTATTTGCAGCGTTTTGTATTTTGCAAGCGTTTTTGTATTTGCATGTGTTGTGAGTATTTGCAGCGTTTTTTTGTATTTGCAGCGTTTTTGTATTTGCAGCGTTTTGTATTTGCGTGTGTTGTATTTGCAGTGTTGCAGCGTTTTTGTATTTGCATGTGTTGTGAGTGTTGCAGCGTTTTTGTATTTGCATGTGGTGTGAGTGTATGCAGCGTTTTTGTATTTGCATGTGTTGTGAGTATTTGCAGCGTTTTTGTATTTGCAGCGCATTTTGTATTTGCATGTGTTGTGAGTGTTGCAGCGTTTTTGTATTTGCAGCGTTTTGTATTTGCATGTTGTTGTAGAGTATTTGCAGCGTTTTGTATTTGCATGTGTTTTGTATTTGCAACGTTTTTGTATTTGCATGTGTTGTGATGTTGCAGCGTTTTTGTATTTGCATGTGTTGTGAGTGTTGCAGCGTTTTTGTATTTGCATGTGTTGTGAGTATTTGCAGCGTTTTGTATTTGCAGCATTTTTGTATTTGCATGTGTTGTGAGTATTTGCAGCGTTTTTGTATTTTTGTTTTTTGCAGCGTTTTGTTTTGCAGCGCTTTTTGTATTTTGCATATGTTGTGAGTATTTGCAGCGTTTTTGTATTTGCAGCGTTTTTGTATTTGCATGTGTTGTGTATTTTTGTATTTGCAGCGTTTTTGTATTTGCATGTGTTGTGAGTATTTGCAGCGTTTTTGTATTTGCATGTGTTGTGTATTTGCAGCGTTTTTGTATTTTGCATGTGTTGTTGTATTTGCAGCGTTTTTGTATTTGCATGTGTTTTGAGTATTTGCAGCGTTTTTGTATTTGCATGTGTTGTGAGTGTTTGCAGCGTTTTTGTATTTGCATGTTTTTGTATTTGCAGCGTTTTTGTATTTGCATGTGTTGTGAGTATTTGCAGCGTTTTTGTATTTGCATGTGTTGTGAGTATTTGCAGCGTTTTTGTATTTGCATGTGTTGTGAGTATTTGCAGCATTTTGTGTATTTGCATGTATTTGCATGTGTGTATTTGCAGCGTTTTTGTATTTGCATGTGTTGTGAGTGTTGCAGCGTTTTTGTATTTGCAGTGTTTCGTTTTTGTATTTGCATGTGTTGTGAGTATATGCAGCGTTTTTGTATTTGCATGTGTTGTGTATTTGCAGCGTTTTTGTATTTGCAGCGTTTTGTATTTGCATGTGTTGTGGCAGTATTTGCAGCGTTTTTGTATTTGCAGCGTTTTTGTATTTGCATGTGTTGTGTATTTGCAGTATTTGCAGCGTTTTTGTATTTGCATGTGTATTTGCAGCGTGTTTGCAGCGTTTTTGTATTTGCATGTGTTGTGAGTGTTGCAGCGTTTTTGTATTTCACAGCGTTTTGTATTTGCATGTGCATTTTTGTATTTGCATTTGGTGTGAGTTTTTGTATTTGCAGCGTTTTTGTATTTGCATGTGTTGTGAGTGTTGCAGCGTTTTTGTATTTGCATGTGTTTTGTATTTGCAGCGTTTTGTATTTGCATGGTATTTGCAGCGTTTTTGTATTTGCATGTGTTGTGCAGTATTTGCAGCGTTTTGTATTTGCATGTGTTTTGTATTTGCAGCATTTTTGTATTTGCATGTGGTGTGAGTATATGCAGCGTTTTTGTATTTGCATGTGTTGTGAGTGTTTTGCAGCGTTTTTGTATTTGCAGCATTTTTGTATTGCATGTGTTGTAGTGTGCAGCGTTTTTGTATTTGCAGCGTTTTTGTATTTTGCAGCGTTTTTGTATTTGCAGCGCTTTTGTATTTGCATGTGTTGTGAGTGTTGCAGCGTTTTTGTATTTGCATGTGTTGTGAGTGTTGCAGCGTTTTGTATTTGCAGCATTTTTGTATTTGCATGTGTTGTGAGTATTTGCAGCGTTTTTGTATTTGCATGCGTTTTTGTATTTTGCAGCATTTTTGTATTTGCAGCGCTTTTGTATTTGCATGTGTTGTGAGTGTTGCAGCGTTTTTGTATTTGCAAGCGTTTTTGTATTTGCATGTGTTGTGAGTGTTGCAGCGTTTTTGTATTTGCAGGCGTTTTTGTATTTGCAGCGTTTTTGTATTTGCATGTGTTGTGAGTGTTGCAGCGTTTTGTATTTGCATGTGGTGTGAGTGTTTGCAGCGTTTTTGTATTTGCATGTGGTGTGAGTATATGCAGCGTTTTTGTATTTGCATGTGTTGTGAGTGTTGCAGCATTTTTGTATTTGCAGCGTTTTTGTATTTGCATGTGTTGTAGTGTTGCAGCGTTTTGTATTTGCATGTGTTGTGAGTATTTGCAGCGTTTTGTATTTGCATGTGTTGTGAGTGTTGCAGCGTTTTTGTATTTGCATGTGTTGTGAGTGTTGCAGCGTTTTTGTATTTGCATGTGTGTGTGAGTGTTGCAGCGTTTTTGTATTTTACAGCGTTTTGTATTTGCATGTGTTGTGAGTATTTGCAGCGTTTTTGTATTTGCATGTGTTGTGAGTGTTTGCAGCGTTTTTGTATTGCAGCGTTTTTTTGTATTTGCAGTATGTGTATATGCAGCGTTTTTGTATTTGCATGTGTTGTAGTATTTGCAGCGTTTTTGTATTTGCAGCGTTTTTGTATTTGCATGTGTTGTGTGTTGCAGCGTTTTTGTATTTGCATGCGTTTTTGTATTTGCAGCGTTTTTGTATTTGCATGTTGTGAGTGTTGCAGCGTTTTTGTATTTGCATGTGAGTATTTGCATGTGTTGTGAGTATTTGCAGCGTTTTGTATTTGCATGTGTTGTGAGTGTTGCAGCGTTTTGTATTTGCAGCGTTTTTGTATTTGCATGTGTTGTGAGTTTTTTGTATTTGCAGCGTTTTGTATTTGCAGCGTTTTTGTATTTGCAGCGTTTTTGTATTTGCATGTGTTGTGAGTGTTGCAGCGTTTTTGTATTTGCATGTGGTTGTGAGTGTTGCAGCGTTTTTGTATTTGCATGTGTTGTGAGTATATGCAGCGTTTTTGTATTTGCATGTGTTGTGAGTGTTTGCAGCGTTTTTGTATTTGCAGCGTTTTTGTATTTGCATGTGTTGTGAGTGTTGCAGCGTTTTTGTATTTTGTTTGTATTTTGCAGCGTTTTTGTATTTGCAGCGTTTTTGTATTTGCATGTGTTGTGAGTATTTGCAGCATTTTTGTATTTGCATGTGTTGTGTGTTGCAGTTTTTTGCAGCGTTTTTGTATTTGCATGTGTTGTGAGTATTGCAGCAGCGTTTTGTATTTGTATGTTGTGAGTATTTTACAGCGTTTTGTATTTGCAGCATTTTTGTATTTGCATGTGTTGTGAGTGTTGCAGCGTTTTTGTATTTGCAGCGTTTTTGTATTTGCGTTTTGTTTTGCATGTGTTTGTGAGTGTTGCAGCATTTTTGTATTTGCAGCGTTTTTGTATTTGCATGTTGTTGTAGTGTTGCAGCGTTTTTGTATTTGCATGCGTTGTGAGTGTTTGCAGCGTTTTTGTATTTACAGCGTTTTGTATTTGCATTTGTGCAGTTTTTGCAGCATGTTTGTGAGTTTGCAGCGTTTTGTATTTGCATGTGTTGTGAGTTTGCAGCGTTTTTGTATTTGCATGTGTTGTGAGTATTTGCAGCGTTTTTGTATTTGCATGTGTTGAGTTTGCAGCGTTTTGTGTTTGCAGCGTTTTTGTATTTGCATGTGTTGTGAGTATTTGCAGCGCGTTTTGTATTTGCATGTTTTTTGTTGCAGCGTTTTTGTAGCATTTTTGTAGTTTGCAGCGTTTTGTATTTTGCAGCGTTTTTGTATTTGCATGTGTTGTGAGTGTTGCAGCGTTTTGTATTTGCATGTGTTGTGAGTATTTGCAGCGTTTTTGTATTTGCATGTGTTGTGAGTTATTGCAGCGTTTTTGTATTTGCATGTGTTGTGAGTATTTGCAGCGTTTTTGTATTTGCAGCGTTTTTGTATTTGCATGTGTTGTGAGTATTTACAGCGTTTTGTATTTGCAGCGTTTTTGTATTTGCATGTGTTGTAGTGTTGCAGCGTTTTGTATTTGCATGTGTTTTGTATTTGCATTTGTGTAGTGTTGCAGCGTATTTGTTGTATGTTGCAGCGTTTTTGTATTTGCAGCGTTTTTTTGTATGCAGCGTATTTGCAGTATTTTTGTTGTGTTGCAGCGTTTTTGTATTTGCATGTGTTGTGAGTATTTGCAGCGTTTTTGTATTTGCATGTGGTGTGAATTGTATGCAGCGTTTTTGTATTGCATGTGTTGTGAGTATTTGCAGCGTTTTTGTATTTGCAGCGTTTTTGTATTTGCATGTGTTGTGAGTGTTTATGCAGCGTTTTTGTATTTGCATGTTTTGTATTTGCATGTGTTGTGAGTTTTGCAGCATTTTTGTATTTGCAGCGTTTTTGTATTTGCATGTGTTGTATGTTGCAGCGTTTTTGTATTTGCATGTGTTTTTGTAGTTTTGCAGCGTTTGTTGTGATGTTGCAGCGTTTTTGTATTTGCATGTGTTGTGAGTATTTGCATGTTTTGAGTATTTGCAGCGTTTTTGTATTTGCAGCGTTTTTGTATTTGCATGTGTTGTGAGTATTTGCAGCGTTTTTGTATTTGCAGCATGTTGTGTGTTGTGAGTGTTGCAGCGTTTTTGTATGTTGCGTGTGTTGCAGCGTTTTTGTATTTGCATGTGTTGTGAGTATGTGCAGCGTTTTTGTATTTGCATGTGTTGTGGTGTTTGCAGCGTTTTTGTATTTGCAGCGTTTTTGTATTTGCATGTGTTTGTGAGTATTTGCAGCGTTTTTGTATTTGCATGTGTTGGTGTTGCAGTTTTGTATTTGCAGCGTTTTGTATTTGCATGTGTTGTGAGTGTTGCAGCGTTTTTGTATTTGCAGCGTTTTGTATTTGCATGTGTTGTGAGTATTTGCAGCGTTTTTGTATTTGCAGTTTTTGTATTTGCAGCGTTGTTGTATTTGCAGCGTTTTTGTATTTGCATGTGTTGTGAGTATTTGCAGCGTTTTTGTATTTGCATGTTTTGTATTTGCAGCGTTTTGTATTTGCATGTGTTGAGTATTTGCAGCGTTTTTGTATTTGCATGTGTTGTGTTGCAGAAGCGTTTTTGTATTTGCAGCGTTTTTGTATTTGCATGTGTTGTGTATTTGCAGTTTTTGTTTTGCAGCGTTTTTGTATTTGCAGCGTTTTGTATTTGCATGTGTGTAGTGTTGCAGCATTTTGTTTTGCAGCGTTTTTGTATTTGCATGTGGTTGTGAGTATTTGCAGCGTTTTTGTATTTGCATGTGTTGTGAGTATTTGCAGCGTTTTTGTATTTGCAGCGTTTTTGTATTTGCAGCGTTTTGTATTTGCATGTGTTGTGAGTGTTGCAGCGTTTTTGTATTTGCATGTGTTGTGAGTGTTGCAGCGTTTTTGTATTTGCATGTGTTGTGAGTATTGCAGCGTTTTTGTATTTGCATGTGTTGTGAGTGTTGCAGCGTTTTTGTATTTGCAGCATTTTTGTATTTGCATGTGTTGTGAGTGTTTGCAGCGTTTTTGTATTTGCAGCGTTTTTGTATTTGCATGTGTTGTATTTGCAGTGTTTGCAGCGTTTTTGTATTTGCATGTTGTGAGTATTTGCAGCGTTTTTGTATTTGCATGTGTTGTGAGTGTTGCAGCGTTTTTGTATTTGCATGTGTTGTGAGTATTTGCAGCGTTTTGTATTTGCAGCGTTTTTGTATTTGCATGTGTTGTGAGTGTTTGCAGCGTTTTTTGTATGTTGCAGCGTTTTTGTATTTGCATGTGTTGTGAGTGTTGCAGCGTTTTTGCAGCGTTTTTGTATTTGCAGCGTTTTTGTATTTGCATGTGTTGTGTATTTGCAGCGTTTTTGTATTTGCATGTTTGTGTATTTACAGCGTTTTTGTATTTGCATGTGTTGTGTAGTATTTGCAGCGTTTTTGTATTTGCATGTGTTGTGAGTGTTGCAGCGTTTTTGTATTTGCATGTGTTTGAGTATTTGCAGCGTTTTGTATTTGCATGTGTTGTGAGTATTTGCAGCGTTTTTGTATTTGCATGTGTTGTGAGTATTTGCAGCGTTTTGTATTTGCATGTATTTTGCAGCGTTTTTGTATTTACAGCGTTTTTGTATTTGCATGTGTTGTGAGTGTTGCAGCGTTTTTGTATTTGCAGCGTTTTTGTATTTGCATGTGTTGTTGTTGCAGCGCATGTTTGTATGTTGCATTTTGTATTTGTGTGGTGTGAGTATTTGCAGCGTTTTTGTATTTGCATGTGGTGTGAGTATTGCAGCGTTTTTGTATTTGCATGTGTTGTGAGTATTTGCAGCGTTTTGTATTTGCAGCGTTTTTGTATTTGCATGTGTTGTGAGTGTTGCAGCGTTTTTGTATTTGCAGCGTTTTTGTATTTGCAGCGTTTTTGTATTTGCAGCGTTTTGTATTTGCATGTTTTGTGTATTTGCAGCGTTTTTGTATTTATTAGCATTTGCAGCGTTTTGTATTTGCATGTGTTGTAGTATTTGCAGCGTTTTTGTATTTGCATGTTGTGAGTGTTTTGCAGAGTTTTGTATTTGCATGTGCGTGTGAGTATTTGCAGCGTTTTGTATTTGCATGTGTTGTGAGTATTTTGCAGCGTTTTTGTATTTGCATGTGTTGTGAGTGTTGCAGCGTTTTTGTATTTGCAGCGTTTTTGTATTTGCATGTGTTGTGAGTATTTACAGCGTTTTTGTATTTGCATGTGTTGTGAGTGTTGCAGCGTTTTTGTATTTGCATGTTTGTGTATTTGCAGCGTTTTTGTATTTGCATGTGTTGTTGAGTTTTTGTATTTGCATGCGTTTTTGTATTTTTGCACACAGCGTTTTTGTATTTGCAGCGTTTTGTATTTGCATGTGTGAGATGTTGCAGCGTTTTTGTATTTGCATGTGTTGTGAGTGTTTGCAGCGTTTTTGTATTTGCATGTGTTGTGTGTTTGTATTTGCATTGCAGCAGCGTTTTGTATTTGCATGTTGTGAGTATTTGCATTTTTTGTATTTGCAGCGTTTTGTATTTGCATGTTTTGTATTTGCATGTTTTGCGTTTTTTGTGTTTGCAGCGTTTTTGTATTTGCATGTGTTGTGAGTGTTGCAGCGTTTTTGTATTTGCATGTGTTGTGAGTGTTGCAGCGTTTTTGTATTTGCATGTGTTGTGAGTATTTGCAGCGTGTTTGTATTTGCAGCGTTTTTGTAGCGTTTTTGTATTTACAGCGTTTTTGTATTTGCAATGTTTGTTGTATTTGCAGTTTTTGTATTTACAGCGTTTTTGTATTTGCATGTGTTGTGAGTATTTGCAGCGTTTTTGTATTTGCAGCGTTTTTGTATTTGCATGTGTTGTGAGTATTTGCAAGCGTTTTGTATTTGCAGCGTTTTTGTATTTGCAGCGTTTTTGTATTTGCATGTGTTGTGAGTATTTGCAGCGTTTTGTATTTGCATGTGGTGTGAGTGTTGCAGCATTTTTGTATTTGCATGTGGTGTGAGTATATGCAGCGTTTTTGTATTTGCATGTGTTGTGAGTGTTGCAGCGTTTTTGTATTTGCAGCGTTTTTGTATTTGCATGTGTTGTGAGTATTTGCAGCGTTTTGTATTTGCATGTGTTGTAGTGTTACAGCGTTTTTTTGTATTTGCATGTGTTGTGCGAGTATTTTGCAGCATTTTTGTATTTGCATGTGTGTGTGAGTATTTTGCAGCGTTTTTGTATTTGCATGTGTTGTGAGTATTTGCAGCGTTTTTGTATTTGCAGCGTTTTGTATTTGCATGTGTTGTGAGTATTTGCAGCGTTTTTGTATTTGCGTTTTGTTTTGCATGTGTTTGTTGCAGCGTTTTTGTATTTGCAGCGTTTTGTATTTGCAAGCGTTTTTGTATTTGCATGTGTTGTGAGTATTTGCAGCGTTTTTGTATTTGCATGTGTTTGTGAGTATTTGCAGCGTTTTTGTATTTGCATGTAATTGTGTGAGTATTTGCAGCATTTTGTATTTGCATGTGGTGTGAGTATATGCAGCGTTTTTGTATTTGCATGTGTTGTGTATTTGCAGCGTTTTTGTATTTGCAGCGTTTTTGTATTTGCATGTGTTGTTGTTGCAGCATTTTGTTTTGCAGCGTTTTGTATTTGCAGCATTTTGTTGTTGCAGCGTTTTTGTATTTGCAGTGTTTGTATGAGTGTTTTTTTGTATTTGCAGCGTTTTGTGCATTGTGAGTATTTGCAGCGTTTTTGTATTTACAGCGTTTTTGTATTTGCAGCGTTTTGTATTTGCAGCGTTTTTGTATTTGCAGCGTTTTGTATGTTGTGTTGTATGTTGCAGCGTTGTTGTGTGTATTTGCAGCGTTTTTGTATTTGCATGTGTTGTGAGTATTTGCAGCGTTTTTGTATTTGCATGTGTTGTGAGTATTTGCAGCATTTTTGTATTTGCATTTTTGTATGTATGTTGCAGCATTTTTTGTATTTGCATGTGTTGTGAGTGTTGCAGCGTTTTTGTATTTGCATGTGTTGTGAGTATTTGCAGCGTTTTGTATTTGCATGTGGTGTGAGTATTTGCAGCGTTTTGTATTTGCATGTGTTGTGAGTATTTGCATTTTATTTGTAGCGTTTTTGTATTTGCATGTGTTGTGAGTGTTGCAGCGTTTTGTATTTGCAGCGTTTTTTGTATTTGCAGCGTTTTTATATTTGCATGCATGTTGTTGTATTTGCAGCGTTTTTGTATTTGCATGTGTTGTTTGAGTATTTGCAGCGTTTTTGTATTTGCATGTGTTGTGTTGTGAGTGTTGCAGCGTTTTTGTATTTGCAGCGTTTTTGTATTTGCAGTATTTGTATTTGCAGCGCTTTTGTATTTGCATGTGTTGTGAGTATTTGCAGCGTTTTTGTATTTGCAAGCGTTTTGTATTTGCATGTGTTGTTGTGCAGCGTATTTGCATGTTACAGCGTTTTTGTATTTGCAGCATTTGTATTTGCATGTGTTGAGTATTTGCAGCGTTTTTGTATTTGCATGTGTTGTGAGTATTTGCAGCGTTTTTGTATTTGCATGTTTTGTGTGAGTATATGCAGCGTTTTTGTATTTGCATGTGTTGTGAGTATTTGCGTTTTTTGTATTTGCAGCGTTTTTGTATTTGCATGTTGTGAGTATGTTGCAGCATGTGTTGTATGTTGCAGCGTTTTTGTATTTGCATGTGTTGTAGTATGTTGCAGCGTTTTGTATTTGCATGTGTTTTTGTATTTGCAGCGTTTTTGTATTTGCATGTGTAGTGAGTGTTGCAGCGTTTTTGTATTTGCAGCGTTTTTGTATTTGCATGTGTTGTGAGTATTGCAGCGTTTTTGTATTTGCATGTGTTTTTGTATTTGCAGCGTTTTTGTATTTGCAGCGTTTTTGTATTTGCATGTGTTGTAGTATTGCAGCGTTTTGTATTTGCATGTTTTGAGTATTTGCAGCGTTTTTGTATTTGCATGTGTTGTGAGTATTGCAGCGTTTTTGTATTTGCATGTGTTGTGAGTGTTTGCAGCGTTTTTGTATTTGCAGCGTTTTTGTATTTGCATGCGTTTTTGTATTTGCATGTTTTGTATTTGCAGTGTTTGCAGTATTTGCATTTTGTATTTGCATGTGTTGTGAGTATTTGCAGCGTTTTGTATTTGCATGTGGTGTGAGTATTGCAGCATTTTTGTATTTGCATGTGGTGTGAGTATATGCAGCGTTTTTGTATTTGCATGTGTTGTGAGTGTTGCAGCGTTTTTGTATTTGCAGCATTTTTGTATTTGCATGTGTTGTGAGTATTTGCAGCGTTTTTGTATTTGCAGCGTTTTTGTATTTGCAGCGTTTTTGTATTTGCATGTGTTGTGAGTATTTGCAGCATTTTTGTATTTGCATGTGGTGTGAGTATATGCAGCGTTTTTGTATTTGCATGTGTTGTAGTGTTTGCAGCGTTTTGTATTTACAGCAGCATTTTGTATTTGCATGTGTTGTGAGCGTTTTTGTATTTGCAGCGTTTTGTATTTGCAGCGTTTTTGTATTTGCATGTGTTGTGTTTTTGTATTTGCAGCATTTTGTATTTGCAGCGTTTTGTATTTGCATGTGTTGTGAGTATTTGCAGCGTTTTTGTATTTGCATGTGTTGTGAGTATTTGCAGCGTTTTTGTATTTGCAGCGTTTTTGTATTTGCATGTGTTGTGAGTATTTGCAGCGTTTTTGTATTTGCAGCGTTTTTGTATTTGCAGCGTTTTTGTATTTGCAGCGTTTTTGTATTTGCATGTGTTGTGAGTATTTGCAACGTTTTTGTATTTGCATGTGGTGTGAGTATTTGCAGCATTTTTGTATTTGCATGTGTTGTGAGTATTTGCAGCGTTTTTGTATTTGCAGCGTTTTTGTATTTGCATGTGTTGTGAGTATTTGCAGCGTTTTTGTATTTGCATGTGTTGTGAGTATTTGCAGCGTTTTTGTATTTGCATGTGTTGTGAGTATTGCAGCGTTTTTGTATTTGCATGTGGTGTGAGTATTTGCAGCATTTTTGTATTTGCATGTGGTGTGAGTATATGCAGCGTTTTTGTATTTGCATGTGTTGTGAGTGTTGCAGCATTTTTGTATTTGCAGCGTTTTTGTATTTGCATGTGTTGTGATTATTTGCAGCGTTTTTGTATTTGCATGTGTTGTGAGTATTTGCAGCGTTTTTGTATTTGCAGCGTTTTTGTATTTGCATGTGTTGTGAGTATTTGCAGCGTTTTTGTATTTGCAGCGTTTTTGTATTTGCATGTGTTGTGAGTATTTGCAGCGTTTTTGTATTTGCATGTGTTGTGAGTATTTGCAACGTTTTTGTATTTGCATGTGGTGTGAGTATATGCAGCGTTTTTGTATTTGCATGTGTTGTGAGTATTTGCAGCGTTTTTGTATTTGCAGCATTTTTGTATTTGCATGTGTTGAGTATTTGCAGCGTTTTTGTATTTGCAGCGTTTTTGTATTTGCATGTGTTGTGAGTATTTGCAGCATTTTTGTATTTGCAGCGCTTTTGTATTTGCATGTGTTGTGAGTATTTGCAGCGTTTTTGTATTTGCATGTTTGTGAGTATTTGCAGCGTTTTGTATTTGCAGCGTTTTTGTATTTGCAGCGTTTTTGTATTTGCATGTGTTGTGAGTATTTGCAACGTTTTTGTATTTGCATGTGGTGTGAGTATTTGCAGCGTTTTTGTATTTGCATGTGGTGTGAGTATATGCAGCGTTTTTGTATTTGCATGTGTTGTGAGTATTTGCAGCGTTTTTGTATTTGCAGCATTTTGTATTTGCATGTGTTGTGAGTGTTTGCAGTGTTTTTGTATTTGCAGCGTTTTTGTATTTGCATGTGTTGTGAGTGTTGCAGCATTTTTGTATTTGCAGCGTTTTTGTATTTGCATGTGTTGTGAGTGTTGCAGCATTTTGTATTTGCATGTGTTGTGAGTGTTGCAGCGTTTTTGTATTTGCATGTGTTGTGAGTATTTGCAGCGTTTTGTATTTGCAGCGTTTTTGTATTTGCATGTGTTGTGAGTATTTGCAGCGTTTTGTATTTGCAACGTTTTTGTATTTGCATGTGTTGTGAGTATTGCAGCGTTTTTGTATTTGCAGCGTTTTTGTATTTGCAGCGTTTTGTATTTGCATGTGTTGTGAGTATTTGCAGAGTTTTTGTATTTGCATGTGGTGTGAGTATTTGCAGCGTTTTTGTATTTGCATGTGGTGTGAGTATATGCAGCGTTTTTGTATTTGCATGTGTTGTGAGTATTTGCAGCATTTTTGTATTTGCAGCGTTTTTGTATTTGCATGTGTTGTGAGTGTTGCAGCATTTTGTATTTGCATGTGTTGTGAGTATTTGCAGCGTTTTTGTATTTGCATGTGTTGTGAGTATTTGCAGCGTTTTTGTATTTGCATGTGTTGTGAGTATTTGCAGCGTTTTTGTATTTGCAGCGTTTTTGTATTTGCATGTGTTGTGAGTATTTGCAGCGTTTTTGTATTTGCAGCGTTTTTGTATTTGCATGTGTTGTGAGTATTTGCAGCGTTTTTGTATTTGCATGTGTTGTGAGTATTTGCAACGTTTTTGTATTTGCATGTGGTGTGAGTATTTGCAGCATTTTTGTATTTGCATGTGGTGTGAGTATATGCAGCGTTTTTGTATTTGCATGTTGTGAGTATTTGCAGCGTTTTGTATTTGCAGCATTTTTGTATTTGCATGTGTTGTAGTATTTGCAGCGTTTTGTATTTGCAGCGTTTTTGTATTTGCAGCGTTTTTGTATTTGCATGTGTTGTGAGTATTTGCAGCATTTTTGTATTTGCAGCGCTTTTGTATTTGCATGTGTTGTGATGTTGCAGCGTTTTTGTATTTGCATGTGTTGTGAGTATTTGCAGCGTTTTTGTATTTGCAGCGTTTTTGTATTTGCAGCGTTTTTGTATTTGCATGTGTTGAGAGTATTTGCAGCGTTTTGTATTTGCATGTGGTGTGAGTATTTGCAGCGTTTTGTATTTGCATGTGGTGTGAGTATATGCAGCGTTTTTGTATTTGCATGTGTTGTGAGTATTTGCAGCGTTTTTGTATTTACAGCATTTTGTATTTGCATGTGTTGTGAGTATTTGCAGCGTTTTTGTATTTGCAGCGTTTTTGTATTTGCATGTGTTGTGAGTATTTGCAGCATTTTTGTATTTGCAGCGTTTTTGTATTTGCATGTGTTGTGAGTGTTGCAGCATTTTGTATTTGCATGTGTTGTGAGTATTTGCAGCGTTTTGTATTTGCATGTGTTGTGAGTGTTTGCAGCGTTTTTGTATTTGCAGCGTTTTGTATTTGCATGTGTTGTGAGTATTTGCAGCGTTTTTGTATTTGCAACGTTTTTGTATTTGCATGTGTTGTGAGTATTTGCAGCGTTTTTGTATTTGCAGCGTTTTTGTATTTGCAGCGTTTTTGTATTTGCATGTGTTGTGAGTATTTGCAGAGTTTTTGTATTTGCATGTGGTGTGAGTATTTGCAGCGTTTTTGTATTTGCATGTGGTGTGAGTATATGCAGCGTTTTTGTATTTGCATGTGTTGTGAGTATTTGCAGCATTTTTGTATTTGCAGCGTTTTTGTATTTGCATGTGTTGTGAGTATTTGCAGCATTTTTGTATTTGCATGTGTTGTGAGTATTTGCAGCGTTTTTGTATTTGCATGTGTTGTGAGTATTTGCAGCGTTTTTGTATTTGCATGTGTTGTGAGTATTTGCAGCGTTTTTGTATTTGCAGCGTTTTTGTATTTGCATGTGTTGTGAGTATTTGCAGCGTTTTTGTATTTGCAGCGTTTTTGTATTTGCATGTGTTGTGAGTATTTGCAGCGTTTTTGTATTTGCATGTGTTGTGAGTATTTGCAACGTTTTTGTATTTGCATGTGGTGTGAGTATTTGCAGCATTTTTGTATTTGCATGTGGTGTGAGTATATGCAGCGTTTTTGTATTTGCATGTGTTGTGAGTATTTGCAGCGTTTTTGTATTTGCAGCATTTTTGTATTTGCATGTGTTGTGAGTATTTGCAGCGTTTTTGTATTTGCAGCGTTTTTGTATTTGCAGCATTTTTGTATTTGCAGCGCTTTTGTATTTGCATGTGTTGTGAGTATTTGCAGCGTTTTTGTATTTGCAACGTTTTTGTATTTGCATGTGTTGTGAGTATTTGCAGCGTTTTTGTATTTGCAGCGTTTTTGTATTTGCAGCGTTTTTGTATTTGCATGTGTTGTGAGTATTTGCAGAGTTTTTGTATTTGCATGTGGTGTGAGTATTTGCAGCGTTTTTGTATTTGCATGTGGTGTGAGTATATGCAGCGTTTTTGTATTTGCATGTGTTGTGAGTATTTGCAGCATTTTTGTATTTGCAGCGTTTTTGTATTTGCATGTGTTGTGAGTATTTGCAGCGTTTTTGTATTTGCATGTGTTGTGAGTATTTGCAGCGTTTTTGTATTTGCATGTGTTGTGAGTATTTGCAGCGTTTTTGTATTTGCATGTGTTGTGAGTATTTGCAGCGTTTTTGTATTTGCATGTGTTGTGAGTATTTGCAGCGTTTTTGTATTTGCAGCGTTTTTGTATTTGCAGCGTTTTTGTATTTGCATGTGTTGTGAGTATTTGCAGCGTTTTTGTATTTGCAGCGTTTTTGTATTTGCAGCGTTTTTGTATTTGCATGTGTTGTGAGTGTTGCAGCGTTTTTGTATTTGCAGCGTTTTGTATTTGCATGTTGTGAGTATTTGCAGCGTTTTTGTATTTGCATGTGTTGTGAGTGTTGCAACGTTTTTGTATTTGCATGTGGTGTGAGTATTTGCAGCATTTTTGTATTTGCATGTGGTGTGAGTATATGCAGCGTTTTTGTATTTGCATGTGTTGTGAGTATTTGCAGCGTTTTTGTATTTGCAGCATTTTTGTATTTGCATGTGTTGTGAGTATTTGCAGCGTTTTTGTATTTGCAGCGTTTTTGTATTTGCAGCGTTTTTGTATTTGCATGTGTTGTGAGTATTTGCAGCATTTTTGTATTTGCAGCGCTTTTGTATTTGCATGTGTTGTGAGTGTTGCAGCGTTTTTGTATTTGCAGCGTTTTTGTATTTGCATGTGTTGTGAGTATTTGCAGCGTTTTTGTATTTGCAGCGTTTTTGTATTTGCAGCGTTTTTGTATTTGCATGTGTTGTGAGTATTTGCAGCGTTTTTGTATTTGCATGTGGTGTGAGTATTTGCAGCATTTTTGTATTTGCATGTGGTGTGAGTATATGCAGCGTTTTTGTATTTGCATGTGTTGTGAGTATTTGCAGCGTTTTTGTATTTGCAGCATTTTTGTATTTGCATGTGTTGTGCAGTATTGCAGCGTTTTTGTATTTGCAGCGTTTTTGTATTTGCATGTGTTGTGAGTATTTGCAGCATTTTTGTATTTGCAGCGTTTTTGTATTTGCATGTGTTGTGAGTATTTGCAGCATTTTTGTATTTGCATGTGTTGTGAGTATTTGCAGCGTTTTTGTATTTGCAGCGTTTTTGTATTTGCATGTGTTGTGAGTATTTGCAGCGTTTTTGTATTTGCAGCGTTTTTGTATTTGCATGTGTTGTGTGAGTGTTTGCAGCGTTTTTGTATTTGCAGCGTTTTTGTATTTGCATGTGTTGTGAGTATTTGCAGCGTTTTGTATTTGCAGCGTTTTTGTATTTGCAGCGTTTTTGTATTTGCATGTGTTGTGAGTATTTGCAACGTTTTTGTATTTGCATGTGTTGTGAGTATTTGCAACGTTTTTGTATTTGCATGTGGTGTGAGTATTTGCAGCATTTTTGTATTTGCATGTGGTGTGAGTATATGCAGCATTTTTGTATTTGCATGTGTTGTGAGTATTTGCAGCGTTTTTGTATTTGCAGCGTTTTGTATTTGCATGTGTTGTGAGTGTTTGCAGCATTTTTGTATTTGCAGCGTTTTTATATTTGCAGCATTTTGTATTTGCAGCGTTTTGTATTTGCATGTGTTGTGAGTATTTGCAGCGTTTTTGTATTTGCAGCGTTTTTGTATTTGCATGTGTTGTGAGTATTTGCAGCATTTTTGTATTTGCAGCGTTTTTGTATTTGCAGCATTTTTGTATTTGCAGCGTTTTTGTATTTGCAGCATTTTTGTATTTGCATGTGTTGTGAGTATTTGCAACTTTTTTGCATGTGGTGTGAGTATTTGCAGCGTTTTTGTATTTGCATGTGGTGTGAGTATATGCAGCGTTTTGTATTTGCATGTGTTGTGAGTATTTGCAGCATTTTTGTATTTGCAGCGTTTTGTATTTGCATGTGTTGTGAGTGTTGCAGCGTTTTTGTATTTGCATGTGTTGTGAGTATTTGCAACGTTTTTGTATTTGCATGTGGTGTGAGTATTTGCAGCATTTTTGTATTTGCATGTGGTGTGAGTATATGCAGCGTTTTTGTATTTGCATGTGTTGTGAGTATTTGCAGCGTTTTGTATTTGCAGCATTTTGTATTTGCATGTGTTGTGAGTATTTGCAGCGTTTTTGTATTTGCAGCGTTTTTGTATTTGCAGCGTTTTTGTATTTGCAGCGCTTTTGTATTTGCATGTGTTGTGAGTATTTGCAGCGTTTTTGTATTTGCATGTGTTGTGAGTATTTGCAGCGTTTTTGTATTTGCAGCATTTTTGTATTTGCATGTGTTGTGAGTATTTGCAGCGTTTTTGTATTTGCAGCGTTTTTGTATTTGCAGCATTTTTGTATTTGCAGCGCTTTTGTATTTGCATGTGTTGTGAGTATTTGCAGCGTTTTTGTATTTGCAACGTTTTTGTATTTGCATGTGTTGTGAGTATTTGCAGCGTTTTTGTATTTGCAGCGTTTTTGTATTTGCAGCGTTTTTGTATTTGCATGTGTTGTGAGTATTTGCAGAGTTTTGTATTTGCATGTGGTGTGAGTATTTGCAGCGTTTTTGTATTTGCATGTGGTGTGAGTATATGCAGCGTTTTTGTATTTGCATGTGTTGTGAGTATATGCAGCATTTTTGTATTTGCAAGCGTTTTTGTATTTGCATGTGTTGTGAGTATTTGCAGCGTTTTTGTATTTGCATGTGTTGTGAGTATTTGCAGCGTTTTTGTATTTGCATGTGTTGTGAGTATTTGCAGCGTTTTTGTATTTGCATGTGTTGTGAGTGTTGCAGCGCGTTTTGTATTTGCATGTGTTGTGAGCATTTGCAGCGTTTTGTATTTGCAGCGTTTTTGTATTTGCATGTGGTGTGAGTATATGCAGCGTTTTGTATTTGCATGTGTTGTGAGTGTTGCAGCATTTTTGTATTTGCAGCGTTTTGTATTTGCATGTGTTGTGAGTGTTGCAGCGTTTTTGTATTTGCATGTGTTGTGAGTATTTGCAGCGTTTTTGTATTTGCATGTGTTGTGAGTATTGCAGCGTTTTTGTATTTACATGTGTTGTGAGTATTTGCAGCGTTTTTGTATTTGCATGTGTTGTGAGTATTTGCAGCGTTTTTGTATTTGCAGCGTTTTGTATTTGCATGTGTTGTGAGTATTTGCAGCGTTTTTGTATTTGCATGTGTTGTGAGTATTTTGCAGAGTTTTTGTATTTGCATGTGGTGTGAGTATTTGCAGCATTTTTGTATTTGCATGTGGTGTGAGTATATGCAGCGTTTTTGTATTTGCATGTGTTGTGAGTATTTGCAGCGTTTTTGTATTTGCAGCATTTTTGTATTTGCATGTGTTGTGAGTATTGCAGCGTTTTTTGTATTTGCAGCGTTTTTGTATTTGCAGCGTTTTTGTATTTGCATGTGGTGTAGTGTTGCAGCATTTTTGTATTTGCATGTGGTGTGAGTATATGCAGCGTTTTTGTATTTGCATGTGTTGTGAGTATTTGCAGCGTTTTTGTATTTGCAGCATTTTTGTATTTGCATGTGTTGTGAGTATTTGCAGCGTTTTTGTATTTGCAGCGTTTTTGTATTTGCAGCGTTTTTGTATTTGCATGTGTTGTGAGTATTTGCAGCATTTTTGTATTTGCAGCGCTTTTGTATTTGCATGTGTTGTGAGTATTTGCAGCGTTTTTGTATTTGCATGTGTTGTGAGTATTTGCAGCGTTTTTGTATTTGCAGCGTTTTTGTATTTGCATGTGTTGTGAGTATTTGCAGCGTTTTTGTATTTGCAGCGTTTTTGTATTTGCAGCGTTTTTGTATTTGCAGCGTTTTTGTATTTGCATGTGTTGTGAGTATTTGCAACGTTTTTGTATTTGCATGTGGTGTGAGTATTTGCAGCATTTTTGTATTTGCATGTGGTGTGAGTATATGCAGCGTTTTTGTATTTGCATGTGTTGTGAGTATTTGCAGCGTTTTTGTATTTGCAGCATTTTGTATTTGCATGTGTTGTGTGAGTATTTGCAGCGTTTTGTATTTGCAGCGTTTTTGTATTTGCATGTGTTGTGAGTGTTTGCAGCATTTTTGTATTTGCAGCGTTTTTGTATTTGCATGTGTTGTGAGTGTTTGCAGCATTTTGTATTTGCATGTGTTGTGAGTGTTTGCAGCGTTTTTGTATTTGCAGCGTTTTTGTATTTGCATGTGTTGTGAGTATTTGCAGCGTTTTTGTATTTGCAGCGTTTTTGTATTTGCATGTGTTGAGTATTTGCAGCGTTTTTGTATTTGCAGCGTTTTTGTATTTGCATGTGTTGTGAGTATTTGCAGCGTTTTTGTATTTGCAGCGTTTTTGTATTTGCAGCGTTTTTGTATTTGCATGTGTTGTGAGTATTTGCAACGTTTTGTATTTGCATGTGGTGTGAGTATTTGCAGCATTTTTGTATTTGCATGTGGTGTGAGTATATGCAGCGTTTTTGTATTTGCATGTGTTGTGAGTATTTGCAGCGTTTTTGTATTTGCATGTGTTGTGAGTATTTGCAGCGTTTTTGTATTTGCAGCGTTTTTGTATTTGCATGTGTTGTGAGTATTTGCAGCGTTTTTGTATTTGCAGCGTTTTGTATTTGCAGCGTTTTTGTATTTGCATGTGTTGTGAGTATTTGCAACGTTTTTGTATTTGCATGTGGTGTGAGTATTTGCAGCATTTTTGTATTTGCATGTGGTGTGAGTATATGCAGCGTTTTTGTATTTGCATGTGTTGTGAGTGTTTGCAGCGTTTTGTATTTGCAGCATTTTTGTATTTGCATGTGTTGTGAGTATTTACAGCGTTTTGTATTTGCAGCGTTTTTGTATTTGCATGTGTTGTGAGTGTTGCAGCATTTTGTATTTGCAGCGTTTTTGTATTTGCAGCATTTTTGTATTTGCAGCGTTTTTGTATTTGCATGTGTTGTGAGTATTTGCAGCGTTTTGTATTTGGCAGCGTTTTGTATTTGCATGTGTTGTGAGTATTTGCAGCATTTTTGTATTTTGCAGCGTTTTTGTATTTGCAGCGTTTTTGTATTTGCATGTGTTGTGAGTATTGCAGAGTTTTGTATTTGCATGTGGTGTGAGTATTTGCAGCGTTTTTGTATTTGCATGTGGTGTGAGTATATGCAGCGTTTTTGTATTTGCATGTGTTGTGAGTATTTGCAGCATTTTTGTATTTGCAGCGTTTTTGTATTTGCAGCGTTTTTGTATTTGCATGTGTTGTGAGTATTTGCAACGTTTTTGTATTTGCATGTGGTGTGAGTATTTGCAGCATTTTTGTATTTGCATGTGGTGTGAGTATATGCAGCGTTTTTGTATTTGCATGTGTTGTGAGTATTTGCAGCGTTTTTGTATTTGCAGCATTTTTGTATTTGCATGTGTTGTGAGTATTTGCAGCGTTTTTGTATTTGCAGCGTTTTTGTATTTGCATGTGTTGTGAGTATTTGCAGCATTTTTGTATTTGCTGCAGCGTTTTGTATTTGCAGCATTTTGTATTTGCAGCGTTTTTGTATTTGCATGTGTTGTGAGTGTTGCAGCGTTTTTGTATTTGCAGCGTTTTGTATTTGCATGTGTTGTGAGTGTTGCAGCATTTTTGTATTTGCAGCGTTTTTGTATTTGCAGCGTTTTTGTATTTGCATGTGTTGTGAGTATTTGCAGAGTTTTTGTATTTGCATGTGGTGTGAGTATTTGCAGCGTTTTTGTATTTGCATGTGGTGTGAGTATATATGCAGCGTTTTTATTTTGCATGTGTTGTGAGTGTTGCAGCATTTTGTATTTGCAGCGTTTTGTATTTGCATGTGTTGTGAGTGTTTGCAGCATTTTTGTATTTATGCAGTGTGTTGTGAGTATTTGCGCGTTTTGTATTTGCATGTATTGTGAGCATGCAGCGTTTTTGTATTTGCAGCGTTTTTGTATTTGCATGTGTTGAGTGTTGCAGCATTTTGTATTTGCAGCGTTTTGTATTTGCATGTGTTGTGAGTATTTGCAGCGTTTTTGTATTTGCAGCGTTTTGTATTTGCATGTGTTGTGAGTATTTGCAGCGTTTTTGTATTTGCATGTTTTGTGAGTATTTGCAGCGTTTTTGTATTTGCATGTGTTGTGAGTATTTGCAGCGTTTTTGTATTTGCAGCATTTTTGTATTTGCATGTGTTGTGAGTATTTGCAGCGTTTTTGTATTTGCAGCGTTTTTGTATTTGCATGTGTTGTGAGTATTTGCAGCATTTTGTATTTGCAGCGTTTTGTATTTGCAGCATTTTTGTATTTGCAGCGTTTTTGTATTTGCATGTGTTGTGAGTATTTGCAGCGTTTTTGTATTTGCAGCGTTTTTGTATTTGCATGTGTTGTGAGTATTTGCAGCATTTTTGTATTTGCAGCGTTTTTGTATTTGCAGCGTTTTTGTATTTGCATGTGTTGTGAGTATTTGCAGAGTTTTTGTATTTGCATGTGGTGTGAGTATTTGCAGCGTTTTTGTATTTGCATGTGGTGTGAGTATATGCAGCGTTTTGTGTATTGCATGTGTTGTGAGTATTTGCAGCATTTTGTATTTGCAGCGTTTTTGTATTTGCATGTGTTGTGAGTATTTGCAGCATTTTTGTATTTGCGTGTGTTGTGAGTATTTGCAGCGTTTTTGTATTTGCATGTATTGTGAGTATTTGCAGCGTTTTTGTATTTGCAGCGTTTTTGTATTTGCATGTGTTGAGTATTTGCAGCATTTTTGTATTTGCAGCGTTTTTGTATTTGCATGTGTTGTGAGTATTTGCAGCGTTTTTGTATTTGCAGCGTTTTTGTATTTGCATGTGTTGTGAGTATTTGCAGCGTTTTTGTATTTGCATGTTTTGTGAGTATTTGCAGCGTTTTTGTATTTGCATGTGTTGTGAGTATTTGCAGCGTTTTTGTATTTGCAGCGTTTTTGTATTTGCAACGTTTTTGTATTTGCATGTGGTGTGAGTATTTGCAGCGTTTTTGTATTTGCATGTGGTGTGAGTATTTGCAGCGTTTTTGTATTTGCATGTGTTTGCATGTGTTTGCAGCACATGTGTGGTCAAACTGATGAAGATGCTTTCTTTATTTTCTGGTGTTTTTCTTCCATTTGCAGCACGCCGAGCTCTCTCGGCCACCATACATTTAGCTAAAGCTATTATCTTAACAAATATGACAACAACAACAACAAAAACCTTGGCTATAGTTGTACAGCAACAACTAAAGTTCTGCTCAGTTTGAGTACAGAGTATCTGCAGGGCCTTTTTAAAAAACATTTTTTAAATTAAATAAGGCTTTTTAAGACCTGCACAAATAAAAATACCGTATGTCCATTCAGAACAAATCGATACGATCTCAAAGCTAATCATGCATCTCAGAATCTTTTGCTCAATTAAACTACGTTACCAGTGTTGTGCAAGTTACTTCCAAACTGTAATACATTACAGATTACTTGTTACTGTTATTTAAAAGTAATTCTTTACATTACAATATTATCTTTATATTACAATAATACTCCTGTATTACTTTTGAGTTACTTTCACCAAAATAGCTACAGAAGTAGAACTTAACATTCTAAAATGACAAAATGTACAGAGCATTTTACATCCAGTAGAAGGTGATATGATATAGCATAATAACTGTGGGCTATCCAGGCTACTAACAATATAGCATATAATTGGCAAAGTGAAGACTCAAGACAATGCAAGAAAGGATGAGACAGAATCCCAAACGATCCAAGTCTGTTAAAAGTATGGTAGAGGTAAAGTGATTATCTGGCAATATCTGGGAAAAGCTTGGGTCTATTCATATTAGACACAACAGAACTGTATGTAAACTCTAATGCCATGACAAGATGCACATTTAATTGCTAGTGCTATTTCGCGACATCGATAGTTCTTTCGGTTTTAGACAAAGGTTGCATTTGACTGCATTAGCATTTGACTATTACGTTCTTCTTGTCCTTATCTCTTACAAACTCTAAGTAATGCACATATGTCCATCTCGCGAATGGGGGCTGAAGGTGGTGGGTGGCAGGTGGCAGAAGGTGGTTAGGGATAAGGGGGGTTCAAAGAGGGAGGCATCGAGTGAAAGACCTGAAACTTCTGGAGATGAAGGAAATAAAATTAGGAGAATTGGAAGTACTGAAGAGTTTGTTGTACTGTTTAAAGTTAAGAGAACTAGTTATGAAGATGCAGGATTTAGAGCAGTGAATCCATTAAAGGTTACCAGTGCTTTGGAGAGTCAGATAGGTAAGGATAGGTTAAGAGTTTGTTGCAAAAATAGGAAACAGTATGATGATGCTAGAGGGGTGGGGAAGTTGGTGGTCAAGGTGGAGATTTTGATCCCCAGAGGAAGACAGCAAGGAGTCAAGGGAATGGTGTATGGAGTGTTTGCAGGCTTGTCTGAGAAGTAAATCTTAGATAACATTAAGGGGGCCCAAGTAACGAAGTGGTGAGATTTAAGTGTAGGGATGGAGGTGGGGATCCGCCAATCCTGTTAACATTTAAAGATGGAGTTCTACCACAGAAAGTTTTTCTTGGGAGTATGGCATATCATGTGAGGGAGTACATTAGACCACCGTTATGATGCTATAATTGTCAGAGGTTTGGACATGTCGCTGGGTCTTGTCGGGTAAAAGAAAGTGTGCAAAGTGTAGTGGAGATCATGTAATCAAAAATTGCAAGGCAGAGTCTCGCAAATGCCCTAATTGTAATGGAGATCATGCAGCAGGGTTTCACAGTTGTGAACAATTTGTTCAGGCTAAGAGGGTGCAGGTTGTGAAGGATCAGAACAAGGTGTCGCATGCAGAGGCAGTTCATAGAGTAGCTACAGAATGTGGAAATGGAAGTGTTGGAGACAGAGTGGTGATTGGACGGCCAACTCAATGAGCTAAATTTCTTAGTCTGACCTGTTGATTTTTAATATGGAGTCTTTCCTATCTTTCATTTCTGATGTGTTGGTGGGAGCCAAGAAAGCAACTAATCAGTCAGATGTCATCAGGTTAGTGGTGGAGGCAGCTGAAAGTTACCTCAGTATAAAGCAGTTGCCAGAAAAGTTACATCAATACATGACGGAGAGTCAGTGTATGAAAAGGTCACAGTTGTTGAGGGCCAATAGTATGGAGGATGTTAGTGAGGTGGATGATGTGGGTCCTAATTAATATTTTAATGTGGTATATTCTTCAATGGAATGCCCGGAGTCTGATTGGAAATGGTCAGGAGTTAAAAAGGTTTGTTGATGAATTTAAAGAAGCACCGGAATTATGTATTTAAGAGACGTGGTTAAAACCTTGTTTAGATTTTGTAATTTCAGGTTATGAATGTTTGAGATTAGACAGGTCAGATAGATCTGGTGGGGGTTGTGCAACTTTTATTAAGATTGGGTTGCAGTATAGGAAAATTGACATTAATTTTAATCTTGAGTGTTTGGCTGTGGAGGTTTGGAGCAGTCATACAAACCCGATTCCAAAAAAGTTGGGACACTGTACAAATTGTGAATAAAAAAGGAATGCAATAATTTACAAATCTCATAAACTTATATTTAATTCACAATAGAATATAGATAACATATCAAATGTTGAAAGTGAGACATTTTGAAATGACATGCCCAATATTGGCTCATTTTGGATTTCATGAGAGCTACACATTCCAAAAAAGTTGGGACAGGTAGCAATAAGAGGCCGGAAAAGTTAAATGTCCATATAAGGAACAGCTGGAGGACCAATTTGCAACTTATTAGGTCAATTGGCAACATGATTGGGTATAAAAAGAGCCTCTCAGAGTGGCAGTGTCTCTCAGAAGTCAAGATGGGCAGAGGATCACCAATTCCCCCAATGCTGCGGCCAAAAATAGTGGAGCAATATTAGAAAGGAGTTTCTCAGAGAAAAATTGCAAAGAGTTTGAAGTTATCATCATCTACAGTGCATAATATCATCCAAAGATTCAGAGAATCTGGAATAATCTTGTTAATAAACTGCGTAAGGGTCAAGGCCGGAAAACCATACTGGATGCCCATGATCTTTGGGGCCCTTAGACAGCACTGCATCACATACAGGAATGCTACTGTAATGGAAAATCACAACATGGGCTCAGGAATACAGGACAACACAAGTTGTTCTCAGCGCTCAGTTCAGAAGCCTGCATCTCTGATGGTATGGGGTTGCATGAGTGCGTGTGGCATGGGCAGGAAAAATCTGGAAAGTTTTGAACAATTACATTTTGGGCTAAAAGTGTGCTGTAATGCAAGTGTTACTGAAAACGTACCTAGTAAAAAAATTGATTAGTAATGCCTTAAGATGGGTACACACTGTGCGATTTTGCCCACGATTTGGCCATCTGAGGCAAATTTTCCAAATCCTAAACGATTCCTCTGATCCTAGGCTAAAATCTGAAGTCTTTGATCGTTAGTTTGACATGTTCACCGGCAGCCGATTAATGACTGATGCGATCAAATTTTACCTCAGACAAAATTCTGGCAGTGTCAGAAGATTTGGTGCACAGTCATGCAGTGTGACTTCTACGACAACCGTCAAATTTTTAGTTTTTCAAGACAAACTATGACCAAAATGAGCGCTAGAGATTTCTTTGTAGCCACCATTTCAATCCCACGTCTAATGCAGCTCACAGTCTCCGAACATGTCATTCATTGATGATATAAAACTCTGGAAGACTTTTCTTGCATTCGTCCATTTTGGCGTGCCTCAACTATCGTACAGTTTGATTTTAATGACAACTTATCTTACAGTGTGACATGGCTTAAAGCAGGGATCATGTTCGTACAGTCTGACAAGAAACAATCGTAAAGGACTATTATAAATCGCACAGTATGTACCCAGTTTTACACTACTGCGTTACAGCAAAAAGTAATACTACATTACTGTAATGCATTACTTTTGTAATGTGTTACTGCCAACACTGTACATTACACATTTAACTGGGAATTTAATACTGCTTTTCAGCAAAACTAAAATACTCAAGCGTTTTATTCGATATGTATTGAAAATGTTTTATGTATTAATACATTAATACATATAGTAGCTAGTGGTTGGCACAGATTAGTCGACTTTAATGCTCTGCCAAGACACTTTAAGCTTGACATTGACTAGTTGCTGATCATGGCCTATAGAAATCTGCATAAGAAGTCCACTTTTACACTCTGTTTCCAACACTTAAAATGATAAATAAAGGCATACTCCGAGAGCACTTCAAAAAGACATGACTGATCACATCATCTGGATGCTCTCAACTGAGGTGAATGCACGTTTATATTATACATGCAAGTTAATCGCTGTTCTAAACTAATGCGCTGCTGCATTGTAATGCACACACATGCAGACAGTAGCTCACACACAGAAACATTCAGTAGCACAGAAATGTATTGTCAACACTGTTCTGAGATTCTAGTTCTAGTTCTAGCATATATGTCTTAGTAACTAAAACTCACAGCTTCACTATTAGAAGAGAGACGCTACCAAATAGAATTTATTCACACACAATTGCTCTCACTAATGCATTCATATAAATGTAATCTTTACTGTGCTACTTTATCTGTATCTGATTTAGAACGAGCAGAAATCTGTGAAATATAACGACCTAAAGACAAAATAAGCTGTTATGTTGGAGCAATAGCCTTGCGTCATATGCCATAGCTATGCACAAGGCAACCCACGTTCGAGTCTCAGCTCAAGGTTTAGGGTAATTTTTGCATTAATGACGTCATCAATGTTGACTCGACTTTAATTACATAAGTGTCGACTTAAAAATCCGCAGTTGTTTAACCCCTAATAGTAACCAACATAACCACAGAAGAATTGTTTGCAATAAGATACATAACATGGATTTAGAAAATAGAGTGAACTTCCATTTGATACCACTTTTAAGATATTTAAAACTTATGACCTTAAATTTCATAAACCCAAGTGTCCCAAGCAGCCCAACATAGCAACATTGGCTCTTTAGGGCAGGATTATCTGTGTTTGCGATTATGGCACCATTTTATGATGCTGGTGGCATTGAAATTACCCACTTCAGCTTTAAACTCCATCATACCACCAAGTGAGCTTGAGTTACCATCAAGGGCCTCTTTGCTACACCAAAAGTGTCCATCTGATATACATAATTTACAGCCTAACACAACAAAACTGATGGACAGATGGTTTGCCTTGCCTCTTTACACAGAAAGACTCAAGCAACAACTTTTGTCCATGTTAATGATCAAAATACATTCAAAGCAAAATATGGAGAGTCAGTTGAGATAATGGATGAATCACGTTTCAGTCTCAGGGGGGAAACAAAGGATGGATTCAGGTGCATGTAGAGCCACTTACATTGCTCGCTGTTTTGCTTGTCTCTGTACGGGACACTGTTTCAGACAGAAGCTGCACTGACTCTGGAATACATGCAAAATAAAAAATAATTACTAGCAAGAACATTAACAGACTGAGTCTTTATGAGAAACAATACAGACAATTATTTTTACTATGAATTAGTGATGGGTAAGAATCGTTGAAAAGATGTCATGTTTTTTAGTGGCAATTCTTCTGGCTAAATCTACATTAATCTGGATACATTTTAAAATGCATATTTTTCTCCATGTTTTGGCCTTCCATCCACACATGAAAATTGAGCTTTTTGAAGACTCTCTTCCAAGGGGATAGATTTAAAAACAGTTTTCATGCTGTAGTGTGGCCTGAAAAGAAGGCATTTGAAAATGCATGTTTAGTCACTTGATATTGTACCTATAGATGTGCCTGCCTGCTATGTGATATTCACTTTCACAGTGTTGCTAAAGATAAATGTTACTTCGTACAATCTTCAAATTACATTTCTGAAAAGAAGACAGAAAAAAAAAAAAAAAAAAGCCACCAGTAATTGGTAAGATATTTTGCTAATAAAATGATCATGGCAGAAGAATAGCGTAAGAAATGTATTATGTCTGATCTCTCTGTATCATTTCAGTGAGCTTTTATTACATTTTAAATAAGGCACAGTAAGATGATTTTAGCATTAAACAATGTTTCAGTGTGAATGAGAAACTTTTGAAAAATACTTACTCTAGTGTGGAAAGAGCATTGTTTGTATTGTTTTGTATTGTTGTCAAACACATTAATGTCTTAGCCTTAGTTAGCATACAAACGTGTCTCAAGTGTTTTGTGCCCTTCCAATGTGCTCAGTCAAAGTGCTTTTGAGCAAATACACATCCTATATAAAGTTTTGAAGTCCTCTAATTGGGGTCAGTTGAACCCAAACCAGCCTATTTATTCAAGGCTTTGTTAAACTGATTAAATCAACCCATCGAGTATTCAAGAGTCAATGCTGCTCCCTACCAGAGTCCTCGTCTTCCTCCCTCTCAGTCGCTCCCTCACTGTCCGAGTAGAGGCTTGTATCCCCTGTGCCGCTGACCCACTGCTGTGATGTCTGTGCTGAAGAATCCAGCAGCCTTTTCAGATTCTTTTCATAGAAAGCTCTAGTGGAAGCTGCTCAGAACACACAAAACCATGTTGAATTTATAGCATATTCTGTTTTGAAAGGAAAAGACTGTGACTCAAACAGACTGACCTACAATGCATCTGGCTTTAATCCCATACTGGAGCAGTTTGGCTTTCAGCTGATCATTAGTCAGTGAGCCCAGGTCTACCATGTCTGCCGCCTCTTCTTTCTTGGCCTGTACAGTGAAATACACACAAACTATTTAATCAAATCCTCTGGAGGCAGTGAAATTATAGCGAATCACCATGGTGAAATGAGGAATCAGTAGGCTACATTTTAGCATAATCTAATAAACATATGCTGACACTGCCTTGCCAAAGAGTAAACCTCACCTCACGCAATCCTCAATAGACTCTTGTTTTGAGGCTTTCACTGACACATTCTGAAAAGGGGTCATATCCGATATTAGCTGCTGTAGCAGTTTCTCAACCCATGCCAAGTTTGGGCTGAAGAAACTTCACGTTTGAGCAGAACTGAGCAAAAACACTTTCCACGACCAAACACAAAATAAGGTGCACAGATTCAAATAAGAGTGAGTCCAGATGGAAAATTGACATATTCGTGACAAATTTAGGAAATATTAAAGTATAAAAAAAGTATGTAAAATATAGCTGCAAGCAGCGATGACGGGCCCAAGCCGGTGGCATCAGCTTTTTCAACACGGCAGGCAATAGGCATTTGGACTATGTCAAAGTCATTTGAATTCACCTCATTAACTGCAGCAGTTGGTGCTGCTATGACCACGAACCACAACAGCCACATCTATGAGATCGATTCAATTTAATTAATTAATTTCATGTCAGGTGATGTCAAATGTCAATTTCAAATGAGTGCAGAATACTGTCCGAATGCTGATGTTGTATTATCCTAACATTTCTCTTCATGTGTTTTTGACCTACCTTAGCTACTGTTTGTTCACCAATCTTAGCACCATAAAGCGTGCTTTCATTTCAATATGTGTGGCATCCAATAAAAAAAAAAAAAAAAAAAAAGTCAATAAAAAAATTAATAAATGGAGCCAAATCACAGAAACCGCAAAGATGATTTTAATATCAGTGTCAGGTAAGAGTAAGATGCGTGTCTAAATTTTATGGAAGTTTATTATAAACAGCCACTTTTATAAAATCATGTGAAATTTACTTTTTTTTTAAATAAATTTGAATTATATCAGTAAATAATTAATTTAAAGACATATGTGTCATACGTGATCGTTGCAAACACAGCACATGACCTTCTGTAAAGCTCATGTATAGAAAACACACACACACTCCTCTGTAAAAATTAATACTGTCTGAATGAGTACATGAAATCACAGATGTCAGGTGATAAGAACTGTAACTCAAATGTCATTTAGAAAACTAGTCCTGTGTGAGTAGTGATATAGTGTCATAGTTTAATTTCAAATGTGAAGTTATCATTTGCTGCAATATGATTTTAGATCAGTTAAATGTAAAAGAACTATATCAATGTCATCTGAATATGCCACATTTACTGCAGCAAATATGATTGAGAACCACAACAGGTTATAGGTCACTTTGAAATGAGTGCAAAGTTATCTTTTGCAGCTTTTTTTTTTTTTTTTTTTTTTTTTTTTTTTTTTTAAGTCCTGAAGTCCAGTATTTATCTAAAGGTCTTTTTATATTTGTATTAATACAGTTATTAAACTAATTATATAAAACAATATTGTCAGTGCCTTACAAATGAATGAGTTCAACTTTAAACCATCAGAATCCTGGCAGCTGAAACCTACCCACCTCCCCTCCCCTCCCCTCATTCATTTTAAATGAATGTACTCATTTAAACCTCGCCATAGCAGCACCGTGTGAGATATCCTATAATCGTTTGCAGTGTCTTTGTTTCATGTTGACTGAGTTTTGGTGTCGATTCCATGCATCTCCTACGAGGAGTTTATAAAAACTCAGAGCCTGATGATTCAAAATATGACTAACTGATGCTATGACTAACTGAATATTGGCATGTTGATGTCTTCAAGCCAGGACTCTTATCAAACATGTGAAGTTTGGGGCAGATCGGACATTGTATGCCCGAGTTACAAAAACGTCCTATTTCATGGCGAAATGACAAACTTTGTGACCACCACAGACACACACTTCAGGGAAAACTCAAGAGCTTCACAATTTAACAAATCGCAAGGGCCTTTAGATTAGAGTGGCCAAATATGATGTTGGTCTGATTAAATCTCTAGGCGGAGTTGATTAAAGTACAACATCTGGAAACGGCAAAAACTGCAAATCTTTTGCAGAGAAAATTCTAAATATCTCACTTCCTGTTTGGTTTTCAGATTTTGCACCCAGGGACTTTTTTGTAGGTACTGGGCTGTTAAATGTGTCTACTGAATTTTCATACTCATGCATGAAACGTAGCGCGAATGGCGCTTAATTGAAATTTTATAGGTGGCGCTATCAAGTAATTTTGCCATGCCTAATTCTGAAACCCATATCAGACGTACATTTTCAAGACTTCTGATGCGTGTGCAAAGTTTCATGAGATTTCGAGCATGTTTAGGTCCTCAAAAATGTGATTCATTTTGGAGAAGAATATTAATAGGCTGAGGAATTCCAATAGGGTCCTCACACCTCGGGCCCTAAATATCTGATTTCCTGTTGGTCGGAGCTAATGACTGTAAATTAGAAAGATGTCCAGCTCAAAGAGAACAATATATATACAGAGTTTGCTGACTGTAGATAAAACTAACCTCCCCACTTTTGTCAAAAGATGGCGTTACTGAGCCCTTCCACCATGCCCATTTTTAAGTCTTTGCCCATATCTACTGGATGGCATCTCTGATGTGTGTCGAGTTTCATGCAGTTTGAAGCATTGTAAGTCTCAAAAGCATTGAAAACGAATATTATAGTTTGATGTGTTGCCATGGCAACAATATTTACAATATCAAGAAGTGCTTTCCAGGTTTACATCTGCTATGTTTTGACATGATACTGATGAAGTTTGAAGCAAATAGAGTAAAAATAAGATGGTGATTTCAAAGCATTTTGAAAATGACACACTTCCTGCTGCCAGTTGGTGGCGCTATAACTTTGACTCACAATAATCACATCCATGTAAATGGACTGCTTTCAACAGACCCATGGCCACCAAAGCACTTTACATATTGCCTCACATTCACCCATTCATTCACTCATTCATACACCGACGGCGGTGTCAGCCATGCAATGTGCCATCCAGCTCGTCGGGAGCAGCTGGGGTTAGGTGTCTTGCTCATGGACACCTCGACACTTGGTCAGGTGGAACCGGGGATGGAACCACCAACCTTCCAGTTTGTAGCCAACCTACGTGAACCACTGAGCTACTGCCACCCTGATGTGATCAGCCTCTTACAACGAACATGCAGCTTAAGTTTCATCATAATTAAATCAATGTATGCAGAAGTTATAACACACTTCCTGTTTCCCTTTTCTCGCCATAAATTTGTCTCCTTCCCACAGCCAAACTGTTCGAGATATCAAAAATCTGCTCGCAATTTAGCATCCTCAGTGTCTTGGCACTGATCGGGTGAATCGCCTAGGAGGAATATATCAAATTCCAGAGCATGCGTTTGCCAAACAACCCATAATAGCCGACTTCCTGTTGGGCTGACGTATAACTTAGAGCATGAAAGTTGTTCAGCCCGATGAGTTCTATGTGTACCCAGTTTCATACATCTACGTGCAAGTGTGTTTGATATATGGACCAAGTTTTCAGACCCAGCTTAAGGGGGCGCTGTCGTGCCACGTCCGGGTACCAGCATTAGCCCGGCCCTGATGGCCACAGATTCCGACGTGTGCAAAGTGCCAGTGGATCAGAACAGATGGCATTTATCTGAGCCGTTTCAATGTAGCATTTAATCTAAAAACCCTCTAGCTGTCACAAGCTGTGTCCCAATGTGAAGGCTGCACCCTCTGAAGGCCGCATATGAAGGCTGCGACGAAGGCTGTCGCAACTTCAAGATACGCCCTTCTCAGGCAAAGGAAGGGTACAACAGATGGACGACCCTTCACAGCCTACCAATTCATAGCACACGAGTGACAGCAGGATTTGTATAGACTGGTCTGCATTCAATCAGCACTCGATCAGATTTCTTGCGGTGCGGGATTAAATTTCCCAGTGAAAGACTGTAGCGGTCAGTAACTCTGGGGTACTTTGGACGGGAGTGGGCGGTCAATAGTCCGGCCGCTCCCGACACAACAGCACTTGAACTTGAAGTGCCACCACTACAGAAAGTTCTGTTCATTCACACAATTCCCTGCCCTGAGCAACCTGGCAAGATAAAGTTTAATTTCCCAATTTAACTTGAAATATTTCTCAACCATTCTCTCAAGAAGAGGAATCAGTCTGTCACTGTCATGATAAACAGGCGGACGCGGACGTAAGTGACTCCAGGTATGTTTATTAATAGCAGACCACTGAAGAGGCACGGAAGGGACTGAAGAGAGACAGAAAAGGGCTTAAATGTAGCGGAGATCCAGGTGGTGTTGTCCAGGTGGAAGAAGGCGATCACGGAGATAATACTGGAACACAGGCAAGACGGAATAGGAACCACAAGCATGGGAGTCGGGTTGTCAGAGACGAGACCGGACAGTGAGTGCAGGCTGAGAGCAACATTTAAGGGTGTTGGTGATTAGTGACAGGTGTTTCAGAACTCGGGTGATTGGGACCGTGTGGGAGGAGTGATTGAGTCTGGTGTGAGGACATGGTTGGATCTGTGACAGTACCCCCTCCACGGGCAGCTCCGGAGGACGCGGCGGGACGGCGACGGGGCCGGCCTCGACCTCGGGGGTGCAGGGCGAGAGGATTGTTGGCGTGGAATTCCGTGTAGAAGGTCTGGGTCTAGGATATCGTCACGGTTGACCCATGAACGCTCTTCAGGGCCAAACCCTTCCCAGTCCACTAGATACTGTAGTGTGCCGGCCCGTCGTCGAGAGTCCAAGATAGAAGCCACTTTGTAGATGTCCTGGTCCGCCGGGTCCATGGGAGGAGGAGGAGAGTGCGGCCTCAGCGCCAGACTCTGTGGAAGAAGGAAGAAGAGGTTTAGTGAAGGGCTTGAGAAGGGAAACGTGGAATGTTGGTGCAATTCTGTAGTGTGAGGGTAGTTGTAACCGGTATGTGACCTCATTAATCTGCCTCACCACCTTGAAAGGGCCTATAAAGCGGGGACTCAGCTTGCGACTGGGCAGCCGTGGGCGAATGTCCTTGTCGACAACCAAGCGAGTTGGCCGGGATGGTATTGAGGTGCCTGGCGGCGTCGGCGGTCGGCTTGAGTCTTCTGCCTACGGACTGCCCTTTGCAGATGGACGTGAGCTGAGTTCCATACCCTCTCGCTCTCCTGGAACCAGTGATGGACCGATGGCACTTCCGTGGGCTCGCCTGACCAAGGGAACAACGGGGCTGAAAACCTAGCAGACACTGAAAAGGTGTGAGGTGTGTGGAATCCTGCCGGAGTGAGTTTTGGGCGTATTCTGCCCACGGAAGGAACCGGTTCCAGGTGTTCTGTTGGTGGCTACAATAGGACCTCAGATATCTCCCGATTTCCTGGATCTTTCGTTCCGTCTGGCCGTTGGTCTGGGGATGGTAACCAGAACTAAGACTCACGGAGACTCCCAGAAGGCGGAAGAAGGCTTTCCAAACCCTGGAAATGAACTGGGGCCCCCGGTCGGAAATGATGTCTTCAGGGAGGCCAAAGTGACGGAAGACTTGGTGGAACAGGGTCTCCGCCGTTTCCAGAGCCGTGGGCAACCCTTTGAGAGGGATCAATTTGCAGGTCTTCGAGAACCGGTCAACAACCACGAGGATGCAGGTATGACCTTCAGATGGAGGCAGATCCGTCAAGAAATCCACTGCAATGTGGGACCAGGGCCGGCGAGGATGGGTAGTGGCTGTAGCTTGCCTTCTGGGAGGTGGCGTGGAGTCTTGGAAGTGGCACAGACGGAACAGCCTTTGATGTAGCGGGGAGACATCACGGTCCATTCTGGGCCACCAGTAGCGACCCCGTAGGAGCGAGAGGGTCCGCTGGCTGCCTGGATGTCCAGAGCCCGGAGAGGTGTGGACTTGTTCCAAGAGGGGCAGACGGAGTCGAGATGGTACATAGACCTGCCCCTCAGGAGCCCCAGCGGAGCCGGTTCCTCATGAGTTGCTTCTGCAATCTGATGGTCCAGGGCCCATTGGATGGGGCTCACAATCAAGGCTGGAGGGAGCACGGGTTCTGGAGGTTGTGGATCATGGTCAGGGAGAATTGTCGAGAGAGAGGGCGTCGGCCTTCTGGTTCTTGTCGCCTGGTCTGTAGGTTACTGTGAAATTGAATCGGGTAAAGAAGAGTGCCCAACGAGCTTGGCGTGGGTTTAGCCTTCGTGCTTCCGTAGGTACTGCAGGTTTTGATGGTCTGTTATCACCTGGAATGGGTGAACTGCCCCCTCCAGCCAATGCCTCCACTCTTCTAAGGCCAGCTTGATGGCCAGCAACTCGCGGTTTCCGATGTCATAGTTCCGCTCCGCCGGGGACAACTTTTTGGAAAAGTAGGCACATGGATGGAGTTTGGGAGGCTCACCCTGCCGCTGGGATAGCACGGCTCCTACCCGGTACAAGATGCATCCACCTCGACGACGAAGGGCAACTGGGGATCCGGATGGCTGAGGGTAGGAGCCGTACAGAAGGCATGCTTGAGGGTCTGGAGAGCTTGGTTGGCTTCTGGTGTCCAGGACAGAGACTTGGGCCCGTTCGTAGAAGAGATGTCAATGGTGCGCTGATGATACTGAAGTTTCTTATAAACCGGCGATAGAAGTTGGCAAATCCTAAGAAGCGTTGAAGTTCCTTGATGGAGGTGTGTTTGGGCCAGTTCCGCATGCGCGCTCACCTTCCCTGGTCCATCTTGGCGCCGCTCTGGGTGATGATATAACCGAGGAACTGGATGCTGCTGCGGAGGAACTCGCATTTCTCCAGCTTCAGGAAGAGGTGGTATTGGCGGAGCTTGGTCAGGACCTGTTTGACGTGTTGATGGTGTTCCATGATGTTCTTTGAGTAGACAAGAATGTCATCCAGGTACACGATGACGAAGACGTTGAGGAATTCTCTGAAGATCTCGTTCATGAAACCTTGGAATACTGCAGGAGCATTTGCCAGACCGAATGGCATGACGAGGTATTCGTAGTGTCCTGAGGGTGTAATGAACGCTGTTTTCCACTCATCTCCTCTTCTGATCCGGATTAGATTATAGGCGCTGCGTAGATCTAGTTTAGTGAAATCAGAGCCCCCGCAGCTGCTCCAGAGCGGCGGGGACCAGGGGCAGTGGATACGGGAATTTGACCGTGAGCGTGTTCAGGTGTCGGTGTCGATACAGGGCCTCAAGCCTCCGTCCTTCTTACCCACGAAGAAGAAGCTTGAGCGCGGCAGGGGAAGTAGATGGACGAATGAACTTTTGTTGAAGAGCCTCCTTGATATATTCATCCATGGCCTGTTGCTCCGGGATGGACAGGGCGTAGATTCGTCCCGAGGAAGGTGGCCCCAGGCAGCAGGTCGATGGCACAGTCCCATGGCCGGTGAGGTGGAAGTTCCGTGGCCCGTTGTTTACTAAACACGTCCTGGAACGCCCGGTATTCGGCAGGGATCTCAGGAGGCGACGAAGAAATTCTGTGGGCTCTCAATGGATGTGGAAGCGGCGGGAGTTGAGTGATTCTGTCGGAGGTCTCAGCGGGTTGGGACTTCCTGACGATGGTTGAAAGACAGTTCGTTAAGCAGAAAGAGCTCCATTTTAACACTTCACCTGAGTCCCAGCAGATCATCGGGGAATGTTTGGACATCCACGGGCGCCCCAGGACGATGTCCGTAGTGGCTCCTTCCAGCACCAGAAAAGTAAGTTCCTCTAGGTGGAGCCAGCCGATTTGGAGCTGGGGAGGAGACGTACCGAATGCATCCATGGCCCAGGGGTTTTCCTAGGATGTTATGGGCTCGGAAGGGACGATCAAGGCGGGTCTTGCGGGCTTTCAGTCTGTTAAGCAGGTTGGTGGATATGAAATTCCCCGCCGAGCCAGAATCCATCAACGCCGAGGCTGAGACAGAGAGATCATTGACAGTGACTAGAACCTTCGTTAGGGACATCTTGTGGATCACCGGCATAGTGTGAATCGTACTCACCCCTGGGCGTGGTGGTCGGGTCGGACACTGGATGCGGGTATGACCCTCACCACCACAGTACAGACATAGGTGCAAGCGAATACGTCTCTCCCTCTCTGCAGGTGTTAGTCGGTAGTGGTCCAGCTGCATAGGTTCTGGTGCTGGAGGATCTGGTGCCCTTGGTGGAGACGGAACGTGTAATGCAGGGGTTTCTCTAGAACAGGTGGAGAGGTTTTGTGCTATTAAGATGGATTTCTGAATAAACCTTTCCAAACCATAACTGTCATCATAGATGGAGAGGTGAACACGGATCCGGGGGTCAAGCCCCTGGCGGTAGACTGCCAGTAGGGCCGTCTCATTCCAGCCGCTTGACGCCGCAAGGGTGCGGAACTGCAGAGAGTAATCTTGGATGGACTGGTGGTCTTGTCGTAACCTGAGAAGTTGGTCGTTAGTGGAGATTGTGTCAGTAGCGTGACCAACACATCCTTGAAGTGACTTACGAATACTGTGAGTGATTGCGTGACAGGGCTGTTGGAATCCCAGATAGCGCGCGCCCACTGAAGCGCGTCCGTTAAGTAGCGAGATGATAAAAGCGATCTTGGCTCGTTCGGTCTCAAACTGACGTGCATTAATTTCGAAATATAACTGACACTGCAAAAGAAACCGCTGCATTCTTCCGCCTTACCACCGAAGCGGCGCTGGCGAGCCATGGGACTGGGTGAGGCAGATGTAGAAGAAGCACGCTGCAGGACATGGTGGAAGGCTTGCATTAAGTCAAATAATGGGTTTCGTTCTGGAGCGGCTGCTGGAGCTGCCGCTCCGCCGGTTATATCTTCGGTCTGCTGAGGGGTCCGGTCTTCTGTCATGATAAACAGGCGGACGCGGACGTAAGTGACTCCAGGTATGTTTATTAATAGCAGACCACTGAAGAGGCACGGAAGGGACTGAAGAGAGACAGAAAAGGGCTTAAATGTAGCGGAGATCCAGGTGGTGTTGTCCAGGTGGAAGAAGGCGATCACGGAGATAATACTGGAACACAGGCAAGACGGAATAGGAACCACAAGCATGGGAGTCGGGTTGTCAGAGACGAGACCGGACAGTGAGTGCAGGCTGAGAGCAACATTTAAGGGTGTTGGTGATTAGTGACAGGTGTTTCAGAACTCGGGTGATTGGGACCGTGTGGGAGGAGTGATTGAGTCTGGTGTGAGGGACATGGTTGGATCTGTGACAGTCACTTCTCTCCCTGCTCTTTCTTTCCTCTTTCTTTTTTTGCACTTTAAATAGCCTACAAATTAGAGATCTGCGCGGGGCTGTTTTTTTGTCCCAATCTATTCCGCACCCTCCCGCTTAAAATTTACTCCGTGTTTACCCGCTAGAATGATTTTTATTCCCGACCCGACGGATCCCGCTAAATTTAGATTTTGTTTCCAGAATCTCTCATTTAAATTTCCCATACAGAAAGAGAGAGAATGGGGATAACAAATGTAAAATGATGGCTATACAATCATTTTATTTTTGTCTTATCATACTGTCAGTGTCACACCGTAAAAAAAAATTCATAGACAAAAAATTAGCTAAATCAAATACGACATCTGTCACTCAATTATAAGCCTAAATACAAATAAACGTAAACTGTTGGCTTACTAGCTACTGCTAAATTAAGTCTTTTGTATGAATGATGCTCACTGACAACAGTCCATTACTGAAAGTCTCCTACCCGACCGTCCACAAAGGCTGAATGTTCTCTCTAAACTCATGGCCAGGATGTACAGAACAATTATTTATTATAATTCTTTTTTTTTTTTTTTTTTACGTAGGCCTGTATATTATTTTTGTAATGCAAGTTATTTGTAAATGTAACCAAGTAATTGCTGTCCATTGTTAATTTTTTTGTAATGTATAGTCCTAAAATTAAAGTTCTATAGCCTACATTATTTTTGTAATGCAATTTAGTATTACTTATTTGTAAATTAACCTAAGTGATACTATACATTGTTTATTTTTGTAATGCAAGTTATTTGTACATTAAACAAATTATTCTATACATTGTCATGTAAATTAAAATGTGTAAATGAAAATAAATTGGTCTATACATACTTTTTACAACCATTTATACTTGGAAAACATTTGTATGTAGCTACATTTTCACTGAGCAGAGCGGGAGACCCTGTTGGTGCTGCTGGATGGGCTGCACAATAGAGACCCTGGTAAGGCCTCGGCCAGCGAGACATCTGGGATGTGCGATTATTTCCACTGTCCTCAGGGTCGCTGGGCTGAATCAGTCGACGGCTGCCAGATCATAAAAAGTACAAAGTAGTAGATCCTACAATGCATCTGTGTGATGAGAGTTGAATAAAAAAAAATAAGTAGTTAAAGACTTGGACGTAAATGTATAAATGTGAAAATATAAATGTAACAGTTACATTTAAGAAAGATGTCGGTTGTCACCTCACTCACACACCTGTAGGGTGGCCATTTCCATAACACCAAAAAGGAGGACAATGTGGCATTTAGTGAGGCAAGAATAATTGCATAGGACTCTGGTGTACTCGCAACTACAATACAATTTTGTCCATCATATCGATGTGATCATGATACAGTGACTCTGAAATAGCCTACTCTATTCATTGATTGACAATTTGATCTACGATATATCTTGATGTAGACCTATGTGTAACAAAAGGCAAAAAAAGTGTTTGTTCACAGGATTTGTATATATTCAAGACATTGTGATGTCGGTTTCAAAAACTAACCACTGAGATGAACCCGTCTTGCAGAGTGCACAGTGCCTGAAAACACAACATTTCTGGACTTCTGAAAATAAAAGAACTGCATAAATGAATGTGAAAAAAAAACAAAAAAAACCCCTTTAAGTTCTTAAAGAAGTTCACCCTCTGCAGCAGCTCAGACGAAAATCCCATGTGCAAAATCCATGAAAAGCGTCTCTACTGCTTTGATATAAATTTGTGCTCTTGTCCATTCCGGATTAAATGACGTCTGACGTTTCGGCATGTTAACGTTATGATGACATGGCCAGCACGTGGAGGCTTGCACAACTGCCCACTCCGTGATGGCATCACTTTTGTCGTGCACACCGCACCCTCACACTCGTGCAGGGTTTTTTCCAGAAATCCTATCAGGAATCACTCTTGTAGGGTCACGTGAAGTTTTCCCAGCATTTTTTGAACACTGATTTATAGTTTATAGCAGAATGGAAGAAGACAGATGTCAAAATGTTCATTTTGGCGAGTATTCACATAAACAAAGTTGATTATGTCTTAAGTGAACGTAAACAGTTGGGAGAATATCAGATGGGTATCAGTGTATAGGATCCGTGCAGTCGGCCTTAAAGTGACAGCAGCTTTGTAACTGTTATACAAGTATTTAAATGAGTCGTATACTAGTATGTTGGATGGCGCGTCGCTGACTGGCTTAAACCATGATGGCATAGTGTGCATTTATACAACAATAATAAAATAATGTGTTGACATAAGAGGAAATTTACTTTTGATACTTAACTACTTTTGAAAACAAATACTTCTGTACTTTTACTTAAGTAAAAATCTGTTTTTACAACTTTCACTTGTAACGGAGTAATATTTCACCAGTAGTACTTTTACTCAAGTAATTAAGTTGTGTACTTTGTCCACCTCTGGTTGGAGCTAAAATCTGCAGGACAGTGGCCCTCCAGGACTGGAATTGCCCACCCCGCTTTAGACGCTATGCTGCTGCATCCCAATAAAGATTCTTGAGCAGGTTTTTCAAGCCGAATCAGCGCAACTCCAAAAAGGAGGACAAATGAGGGTTTAAAATCCGAACTGTCCGGCCAAAATCCAGACGCATGGCCATTTAACGATGCTCGGTTCAGTGTTGTAGCCTATAGTCCACAGTTTTAAGTTGTCTTTGCTTTTGCAATATTTTTACCACCCACCCCCGCATTTTGGCTGTGATTCTACTACTTTTGATTAGCAATTGAAGGGTTTTGTTGCGCAGACCTGGCGACCCTGTCCCTCGGTTCGGCCTTCATAGCGTGCAGCCTTCACATTGGGACACAGCTACAGAGTCCACTGGAGGCGAGTGTAGATGAACCCAAGTGCAGCATTTATTAAATCCAAAATGTAAACAGAAATCCAATAAACATTTGCATGGCATGAACAAGAACCATGAACGCATGAACAAGAACCATGAACTCACCAACAATGGTACAGGGAACAAATGCACAACACAAAGATGCATGGCAAACATGAGGGCTTAAATACACAGAGAGTGATGACTAAAAAGGAACACCTGTGAACAATCAAACAATGAACCAATGATGAACATCAAATAGTATCCTGACAAGACAAACTAATAGGTGTGTTCAACATTGGCTGTATGGCGCGTAGAAATTAAGCATCCGAACGACCGACTTGTACTTTGAGCGCCTTACTGAGCTCAAAGTACAAAAATTTATACAAATAAAATTGAAGTTCTTGCATGACCTGTGACGGAACAGAGTCTCACAACAAGGATGTTAAAACTAAGAGTTTATTAGACAGCAGAAGAATATGAAGACGGGGTGGTGAGTATATTGGAGGATATGTTAAGCAGATGAATGGAGAATATGAATACTGACAGTCTTTCTCTCTGAAGATGGACGAGGAGGTTGTGGATGGCGAACAAGATGGAAGCTGGGGCACACACACCTCGGTGATGGAACTGATGACTGGAAGGGGACTTGGAAATGGAGACAAACTGCAGACACAGAGGACCAGGATGACGATGGAGACACGGAGAATCAGAAGATACAATGGAGACCGGGAACATCTGCTTGAATCAGGCCAGTGGAACCAGGAAGGTGAGTCCTCACTCAAAACAAGACCAGACAAAGTGACTGTGTGAGGTGTGTGCTTATATGAGTCTGTGCTGATGAGGAGATGAGGTGCATGTGCGTGATGGTAGAGCCTGGCTGATCTCTGACACTAACTTTTTCATGTAGAAATTACATTTCCGTCCTTCGGATGAGACGTTAAACCGAGGTCCTGACTCTCTGTGGTCATTAAAAATCCCAGGATGTCCTTCGATAAAGAGTGGGGGTGTAACCCCGGCATCCTGGCCCAATTTGCCCATTGCCCCCTGTTCATCATGGGCTCCTAATCATCCCCCTATCCTGATTGGCTTCATCACTCTGTCTCCTCTCCACCAATCAGCTGATGTGTGGTGGGTGTTCTGGCGCAATATGGCTGCCGTCGCATCATCCAGGTGGATGCTGCACATTGGTGGTGGTTGAGGAGATTCCCCCCTTCCATGTAAAGCGCTTTGAGTGCCTAGAAAAGCGCTATATAAATGTAACAAATTATTATTATTATTAATTTACATTTGTTTTTCGTGAGAAACTGTTTTATCTACCAGCTAAAACTGACAGTTCTGTTTTGAGGAGATCAAATGTTGGATGGCTAACAACTTTTTGCAATTAAATAAAAGTAAAAGCAAAATTTAGTTTTTAGGCCCATCCTGGTCTTCATCTCTTTTTAGTTTAGGTTCTTTTTCTGCCAGTGTTTAACCTCATGTAAGGAATCATTTGATTTGTCACTAAATTTTGAGAAACAAATCAGTACAGTGGTAAAGGGCAGTTTCTTTCATCTGAGATCGATTGCGAAATGAAAACACTTTCTGTCTCCGAAAGATTTAGAGACCATAATCCACTCTCTTATAACATTTGATCTGGACTACTGTAATTCCCTGTACTGTGGTACTGTGCAAATTGTCCAAAATCCTGCAGCGAGACTACTTACAGGCACAAAAAAGAGAAATTACATTTCTCCCATTTTAGCATTGGCTTCCTGTAAAGTTTAGAATTTATTTTAAAATTGCTGTTTTTGTGTACAAGGCTCAATCTGGTGTTGCACCAAAATATATTAGTGATCTTCTGATTCCTTACACTCCCCAAAGAACAGTAGCTTCTCTTAACTGTCCCACATTTTCATTGTAAAACTAAGGATGTTCGGGGCTACAGCACCTAAACTTTGGAACAGGCTGCTCTTAAATGTGAGGTCTGCTCCTTCATTAGCCAGCTTTAAATCGGCTCTTAAATCTTATTTGGTCTTGCTGGCTTTTGATTAGATTGCTAAAGGTTTTATGTTTTTTTTTAATTTTTTGATTGTATTGGGTTAAACAAGTGTGCCACACGAGTCCTGAAAAGTGAAGCCGAAGCATCTCGATTGCCCCCATGCGGCTGGATGTAGTATAGGTCATAAAGCCCGCCCTCTCCAAGAAATGTAATGGGACATATACAAACTAAACAATCAAATTACACTTCAAATACATTTGTTCAGAAGATGGTTTCTGTCATTTTAGGCTGTTTTTATCACACTGATGTTAGCTCAAGTATTCATTCTTTAAATAAGTTTGGTTTAGTAAGTTATTTGATGCTATGAAAACAGGGGTGTGACGTTATGATTGCCAGCTTCTCTGAGCGATGTAGTCACTGAGGCACTAACAGACATTTTTCGGGAGCTTCGGGAGGAGACTGGAGCTTTAACTTTAATCTCTACATTTCCATAACTGTTTATTTCACAAAAAGTTATTGTATATGTGGACCTGGATATCGCGGCTCCACTTCGTGCTCACTACTACGCAAACTTGCAACTCCAAGTGTCAGCGGCATATTTGAATACTGGCGGCTTCACTTACATCAACGGAAGAAAGTGAAGGACCGTCGTCCATCTTATTTTTTTTTACAGTCTATGGGGTTTAATGTGTTTATATTTTGTATCTTGCATTGTTTCTTTTTATATGCTCATTCTGTACAGCACTTTGGTGCAACTCTGTTGCTTTTAAATACTATAGAAATATATATATATATATATATATATATATATATATATATATATATATATATATATATATATATATATATATATATATATATATATATATATATATAAAATAATCCTGAATGCATAAGGGATATCTTCACTTCTGCTCTTAGCCCTGACAAGCCTCTCACTGTCCTCAATGCTCTCTTTAATGAGACACTCCTTTAGTTTGGGCTATTGACCTACACTCACCTAAAGGATTATTAGGAACACCATACTAATACTGTGTTTGACCCCCTTTCGCCTTCAGAACTGCCTTAATTCTACGTGGCATTGATTCAACAAGGTGCTGAAAGCATTCTTTAGAAATGTTGGCCCATATTGATAGGATAGCATCTTGCAGTTGATGGAGATTTGTGGGATGCACATCCAGGGCACGAAGCTCCCGTTCCACCACATCCCAAAGATGCTCTATTGGGTTGAGATCTGGTGACTGTGGGGGCCATTTTAGTACAGCGAACTCATTGTCATGTTCAAGAAACCAATTTGAAATGATTCGAGCTTTGTGACATGGTGTGTTATCCTGCTGGAAGTAGCCATCAGAGAATGGGTACATGGTGGTCATAAAGGGATGGACATGGTCAGAAACAATGCTCAGGTAGGCCGTGGCATTTAAACGATGCCTAATTGGCACTAAGGGGCCTAAAGTGTGCCAAGAAAACATCCCCCACACCATTACACCACCACCAGCAGCCTGCACAGTGGTAACAAGGCATGATGGATCCATGTTCTCATTCTGTTTACGCCAAATTCTGACTCTACCATCTGAATGTCTCAACAGAAATCAAGACTCATCAGACCAGGCGCGTTAGAGGAAATTACTCAGAGCAGCAACAATCACGTGATCTCTGTCTCGGAGGATGAAGTTCGGAGAGCACTCAAGCGTGTGGACGTCAGGAAAGCTGCTGGGCCGGATGGTATTTCAGGTCGTGTTCTGCGGTCCTGTGCTGATCAGCTCACCGGGTTGTTTACATCTATCTTTAATGAGTCCCTCGCTACATCTGTGGTCCCCACCTCCTTCAAAAAATCCACCATCATCCCTGTCCCTAAGAACAGTAAACCCTCTTGCCTAAATGACTATCGTCCAGTGGCTCTCACGTCTATAGTCATGAAGGTCTTTGAGAGACTCATTAAAAACACCATTTGCGCCTTCATTCCTGACACTTTGGACCCTCTTCAGTTTGCCTATCGTCCCAATAGATCGACTGAAGATGCCATCTCTCATGTCCTCCACTCCTCCCTCACTCACATCGACAGCAAAAGTGGGAACTACGTAAGACTGCTATTTATTGACTATAGCTCAGCCTTTAACACCATAGTTCCCACCAAGCTAACCTCAAACTCCTGGATCTCGGCCTGAATCCTTCTCTCTGCCACTGGATTGAGGACTTCCTCACTGGCAGGCCTCAGGTGGTGAGAATAGGCCAGTCCACCTCCACCTCCATCACCCTGAGTGTGGGGAGCTCCACAGGGCTGTGTCCTGAGCCCCTGCTCTACTCTCTCTACACGCATGACTGTTTGTCCACACACAGCTCCACCTCTATCATCAAATTTGCTGATGATACTGTTGTCCTGGGCCTCATTTCCAACAACAATGAGGCGGCATACTTGGGCGAGGTGGAGCATCTAACAGCATGGTGCCAGGACAACTGTCTCTCTCTGAATGTTGGCAAGACCAAAGAAATGATTGTGGACTTCAGGAAGAGACAGCAACGGACATACTCCCCCTCATGATCAGCGGGTCACCAGTAGAGAGAGTGAGCAGCTTCAAGTACCTGGGAGTAAACATCTCCGAGGACCTGACCTGGACTGCTCACATTCAGACACAGGTGAAAAAGCCAGGCAAAGACTGTACCACCTGCGCCAGCTGAGGAAATTCAGGGTTTCACCAGCTATCCTGAAAACTTTCTATTTAGGGGCGATAGAAAGTGTTTTAACTCAGTGCATCACAGCGTGGTATGGGAACAGCACCAGTCATGACCGCAAAGCCCTGCAAAGAGTCGATGCGCTTATCCGGCGTATCTCAGGGTCAGCTCTCCGTCTCTGCAGGGCGTCTACACCAAACGCTGCAAAGGTAGAGCTACCAAGATCATCAAGGACTCTAATCACCCTGCAAACCCTCATTTCACGCTGCTACCATCTGGTAGCGCTTCCCGGCCTGATGGCCAAAACTGAGAGACTCAGGAGGAGCTTCTTCCCAGGCCATCAGACTCCTGAACTCAGTCACTTAACATCACGTGACTTCACGTCCAGGATAAACATCGATACACTGACATTGCACTGCACTTTCTGTTCTCGTTGTTACTGTGTAACAACCTGTCATAAACCTGTTTGCACATTATACTCTTTATACATTTGTTAACCACATATTTATAAGTCTACAGTTTACTCACTGCAAAGTCTACTTCAATTATTTTATTCCACTTTATCCTTATTTGTTACCTTTTTTTTCTCTTGACTTGATTATTTATAATTCTACAGATATAGACAGTACTTTTTTTTATATCCTATTTCTATTATAATTTCTTCCTTGTGTTTTTAACTGTGAATTTGCACTGTCCATGGAGCGGACCTGTTTACATTTCACTGCCGGTTGTATATTCTGTATATAACTGTGTATGTGACAAATAAAACTCTTGAATCTTGAAACCAGGCAACATTTTTCCAGTCTTCAACTGTCCAATTTTGGTGAGCTTGTGCAAATTGTAGCCTCTTTTTCCTATTTGTAGTGGAGATGAGTGGCACCCGGTGGGGTCTTCTGCTGTTGTAGCCCATCCGCCTCAAGGTTGTGCATGTTGTGGCTTCACAAATGCTTTGCACACTCAAAATTGCTTAAATCACCTTTCTTTCCCATTCTGACATTCAGTTTGGAGTTCAGGAGATTGTCTTGACCAGGACCACACCCCTAAATGCATTGAAGCAACTGCCATGTGATTGGTTGATTAGATAATTGCATTAATGAGAAATTGAACAGGTGTTCCTAATAATCCTTTAGGTGAGTGTATATCAGTCAGTGGCGGCTCGTCATGGGAGGCACAGCCTACCCAAAATTTTGAGGTGAAAATGGAAGGACGATTTAATATTAAAGGGTAACAAAACCCCTGATCACAGCCTAACTCCACCCACTGGCAATATTTGAAAAATGCTGGGAAAGTGGGCCGAGCCCAGCAGAGACAGAGAGGACGAACCGAGGGCGGGGCTGAGTGAGGGGCGTGCACCTGAGACACGCAGTGACAGATTGATTGACCGCTGTCTTAAAGTCCCAGTGAACCGTAAGTAGCAAGTGAGTTTTCTTCAGTGCTGTGACGTATTCCCAAGTGAAAAGGAATATTGAATAGAGGGCAGGGTTTCACTTCAGTGCTCCTCCTCTCCATCTCTCGCTCATAGCAGACTAGCGGTTGGAGGGGAGTGGTTACGCATTTTCAAACCCAAGCCGTCAAACTGACATCATCTGAGAAGGAACGCCGTTTCCAGACCGGAAGTAACTCTTTAGATTTTTATTAAAGATTACCTCGACAAACAATTTTTTTTCTGTGTATTAACTTGTTAACGGATTAATTGTTCACATTAAGACCTGTAATATGTGCTAACAAAGTTAATAGAGTCGATTCTGATTTCATGAGGACTTTAACTCCCTATATACGCCAGCACGTTACAGTATTGTAAAACACTTTATACCCAAATGTCAAAAGATTTACTCCAATCAATGAACAGCACTAATAAAGCCCCAGTCTTGCAGATCATTAACTAAAAAACATTGTTTTAGGGTTTAGTTAATGAAATTCCCTGTTATGAATTTGCATTCATTTCTCAGAAAGTGCATTTCATGTTTGTAATTTCACCACCATAAAATATTACTTAAGTCGGAACCACTGCTGTTCTTCTCCGATCGTGTCGAATCTGCCGATGTAATGTTTTTTGTTGTTGTTGTTGTAATTATAGGTTTTTTGTCACGGTGTGAATCACTGTGATGCACGCTCTTTAATGGAGTTGTCCCATGTCCTACGAGAGTAATACACATCCACATTACTGATGATCAGACTATAATCTGATTTAGATGAATGTGTTGATGTGAATTTAGGAGCAGAGAAACCAGATGCATATGTAGGACAGTTACAGCCAAGATAACTGAAATACACATAATCTTTCAAAATCCTCCTGGAGTCTGTTTGTACCATCTAGCATCATTAATTACTGTAGTCCCCAGATTACAGTCTAGTTTAGCCATTTGTCCTTTACTGACTGTGATTTAATGGAGGATTCTGAGTCACTACAGTCACTTCTGCCTAGTTGTAGAGTAAATCAGTGGTGAAATGTGCTTTTACCAAATTTTAGTAAAAAGATACAGTGAAAGTGAATGATCTGTCAGTCGCTAACATTTGGACTAAGAAATGGTCGTTTGAAAGTCTTCACCCTGGTAATTAATAACGTTTATGTAATTTACATAAATTATGAATTTACTTATTTATTGATGTAAAGTCGATGTCATCTGTGATGCTACATGCTACCACACAATTCATCAACACAATGCCTTACAAAAATAGCAATCAAAACGTAGTTTATTGAAGTTGAATCCTTTTGAATTTTCGTCACTGTGTTGGACTGCAGCAAAATGGGGAATGCTTCAAAAGTCTTTGATTTTGTGAATCAGTTCACTTCAAATAAATACAACCCATTTCACAGAGTAATTGCAGAGACCGAAATAAACACTCAAGCGTGTGCTGAAGCCATGACTCATTTTCCATGTTTGTACTTTCTCATGTAGGATGCAATGGATGATGAGATCTCAGATGATTTCTTGTTCTGTCCAAAATACTCAAGAAACTGGCCATCAGGTCCCACCAGGTACATGATGATGGTGTGATCGACCTGCAATAACAGGAAAATTCAATATTTGCATGCTGGCTTTTGAGATTATTAGGAATTAAATTCATTAAAGGGGTGGTTGATTTAGTTAGTGTGTAATGTTGCTGTTTAAACATAAACAACATCTGCAAAGTTACGATGCTCAAAGTTCAGTGCAAAGGGAGATATTTTCTTTTAAAAGGTGCAGTGTGTAGTATTTATGAGGATCTACTGACAGATATGCAATATAATATACCTAACTATGTTTTCAGTGGTGTATAAAGACCTCACATAATGAACCGTTATGTTTTTATTACCTTAGAATGAGCCATTTCTATCTACACACATCACGGGTCTCCTTACAGTGAAGTCACCATTTTGCACCACCATGTTTCTACAGTAGCCCTAAACAGACAAACTTCTCCACAGAGCGCTAGCTACTCCCTGCTGTCTCAGACAACGACATCTTTGTCCTGTGTCGGCCACCGTAGCTTCTCTATGTTGCGATTTGCAACCTCACCACTAGATGCCGCTAAAATGTACACAGTGCACATTTAAAGAATCGCTTTTTAAGGACCTCAACAAACGGCTGGTAGGGACTACAGTAGTGACATCACTAACCCTAAAATGTACACAAAACCTGCCCCCGGGAACATGCAACAAAGGGGGTGAGGCCATGATGGGCTGTGTTAGAGAAGAGGAAGAGTTATGTAGTAGTGTTGTTGCCAGGCCGTCAAATGTCATTCACCCCGATTCCTCTTTGTTCTGCCTTCCTAGGGACGCAGGACTGACACCATGTCAACACTGGATGCAAGTGGCACGATGCGACGCTACAAAAGACAATATAACCCATTACAATCAGTGACGTTGTCGACACTGGATGTGGCGCGATGCGAGCGGCAAATCTATGACAGTAAACTGATGCCTCGTTCTATTTATGATGTACTGACACGATGGACAAATGCTTTGCACTGAGCACTTTGTTGCGTCCAGTGTAGACAGCCTTTAGCTGTTCCGACACGAGCAACAAACTCTTTTTAATTTGGTTACATGCGTTCTATAAAGATAAAACTAACGGTGCTCTACAGTCAGTAGCAATTACTATAGATCAGCAGTCTGTAATCCAAATAATTCCTTCAAGCATTTACAAATAACAGCATATATAAAAGTATGAGACATACCATACCACAAAACGACATACCAACCTGAAACGTCCTGTAACAGCTGTTCTTGTACAGGTTCTGATCGATCCTCTTCACTAAAATTCTCTGGGTCTGATTCAGGCTCAAATTGATAGGCAATATTGACGCCATTGTGTATTACACTACACCTGAGCATATGTAATTAACCGCAATGGTAAAGGGCGTGACGTTAGCGAATCATAACACACTGGGCCAGCTAACCAATCTGAGCCCATTGTGTATTTTCCAGAAGGGACACAGTGGTGTAGAACAGAGGTCTTCAACCCTGCTCCTGGGGACTCACTGTCCTGCAGAGTTTAGCTCCAACCCTAATTAAAGACAAGTGAAGCTAATCAAGATCTTCAGGATCACTTGTTGAAGATATGCCATTGTGCTGAAGCAGGTTGAAAATAAACTTTGTAGGACAGTGGGTCCCCAGGAACAGGGTTGAAGACCTCTGGTGTAGAATAAAGCTAAATGATGTGAAAAATAATGTTTTTTTTTTTTTAAAAACGAAGCATGAACACATGTTAGACTGCACCCCATAAACACAATCAAGCCTTCGAAAAAAGTTGCTCAACCACCCCTTTAACATAACGCAAGAGAAAACCAATTTTCTTGTGTCGAGGTTCTTACACAAGCCAAACAACATTGTTTAAGCTAACTGAAACCTCACAATGTAGTCGTTGTCTTCATCTTTTGGGCCCTGGCTGAAATACACTCTGTAGGCTCTGGACGCTTGCTCAACCTGGGCAGTTGTGCCTGTCAGACCGATCAGCTTTGGGGAAAACTCTGCATGTGAGACATCGAAAAATATAAATGGAAATCATTTCACAGCATATGGTGAGTGCAGAGTAACAAAGATGATCCCTGCTCACCTTTGACATACGCTGCCATTGCTTCTGGTGTGTCTCTATCAGGGTCAATGGTGATGAGAAGAGGTGTTAGGTCTGGAAGGGTTTTAATTTGATCTGTGACAGAAATGAAACAGAAGTAGCGTTGGATGAAATGGGTTTTGTGCAAATTTAAAACAAATGCCACTCTGTGTGCCATTTTATTTAATTATTCTTATTACTACATATTACTTAATATATTAATATTTTGGTAGCACATTTCCAACGATTTTATAAAAATGCATTCATTTATTTTTAGTAGTAGCTTAAAGGGGATATATGTAAGAATTTGCACATATCAGTCAACTTTCGATCAATCACCAATGTGTGAACAGCTTGTGCTAAAGCACAATTTCACTGTTCTAACTTTAGCTAGTGTGTAATGTTGCTGTTTGAGGATAAACAACATGCAAACATGCAAAGTTACAACGTTCAAAGTTTAAAGCAAAGGGATTTATTTGCTTTTAAAGAAATCAATTTCTAAGGACTACAGCAAACGGCCGGTAGGGACTACAGACATTCCTCCAGGGTTGCTGACATCACCAACCTATATACGTTCCAATGTGTTATTTACATTGGAACGTACTCCATTTTTCCATTTCCATTTCCAATATTTACATAAACTCCATAAAATCCATTTTTTATTGCTGTGGAGAAGAGTTGTTGTGGTATAGTTAGTAGGCTGGAGTGTTGTTGCTGCAATGCCGACGAAACGCTGTTATTTTCATCCGGATTGCAGGTCCACTTTGTTCATCCTTCCTAGGGACGGGGAGTTAGGGATCAATGGTTAATTATTACTCGCTCTCTGTGCTGCACATTTTACGGAGGAAAGCTTCCACAATCTTCGCGAGTTCAATGCAGGATTCGCTGTGCTTGTCCTAAAAGATGGAGCAGTTCCAACTTTAAAAACAGAAGCTGTTTGCGGGCCACAACCTGTAAGTATGATTTATTTTTCGTCGATTGTGTTTTCCTGTAATAGTTCGTATTGTTAATTGTATGTTGTAGCGAGAAAGTAAACAAATGACAATGCTGTTCGGCTCTGCAAACCAGTTTGTTAAAAGCTCGTTCATACTTAACGTTATCCGACCAATACCTAACGCTACAAACTTTTTTATCTCAACAGCGAACTTGGAATTAGTGTAAATTATTCTTTGATTAGAGCTTTTATGTATTGTTTATCTACAGGCATGCTAAACATGGTTCTGTGTTTGATTTGGCTACTATAGTAAAGCCAATGTTTAGTGTTCGTTTTGGGTTAATAGTTCTTGCGACAGATATTTGCCTATAATCGCTAGAATCAATACTGTTTCTAATACTACCAAAGCACAGACTACCGGTAAAGGTAAGGGGCGTGATGTTTCCGAAAAACGTGCACTAGGCGGTTAGCGAATCACAACACACTGGGCCAGCTGACTAATCTGAGCCCATTGCGTATTTTTGAGGGACCGGCTTCATAGAACCCGGAAACCATCAGACCGTTTTTACAAGGAGTGACAGAGCAGTGTAGAATAAAGGTAAAATATATGAAAAATAAAGCAGTTTTTTAAAAACAAAGCATGAACACGTGTTACAGTGCACCCCACAAACACAATCAAGCCTTCGAAAGAATGTGCTTTACCACCCCTTTAAAAACAACTTCCTAGGTTGCCTATGAAAGCCTGTAGACTGATTTTTATGCGAAGGACTTGGGATGTTTTTGCCGGGAAAATCAGAATGTGCCGTTTGCGCGTTCCCGAAAGCCTCTCCTACGTTCAATGACACATGAAATTAATGCAATATTCAGAGCTATGGTGCATACGTAAAGTATTCACAGCGCTTCACTTTTTCCACATTTTGTTATGTTACTGCCTTATTCCAAAATGGATTCAATTCATTATTTTCCTCGAAACTCTACAAACAATACCCCATAATGACAAAGTGAAAGAAGTTTGTTTGAAATCTTTGCAAATTTATTAAATACACGAAAAATATCACATGTTTTAGGGTGGTCATATTGCTTTCAGTGAGTGCTGTTTTCAACTCAAAGAGCTGTATCTTGCTTTTCCTAACCTGCTGGCACTGAGATTGCGGGTCCTTGTCGTCTTTGGACTTGTTTTGATTCTTAATGACAGTATGGATTTTCATTATACCTCACTGCAGCTACATAACCTAAATAAACATTTTCGCCTGGATACCTCTACATATGACTGGTGCACTCTCTCGGCATTGTTCGCCGTGCTCGCTATATCCACCGGTCTGCAAAGCATCGATGGTTCTATGACTGCAAGTCATCTTTGTCAATTCCTGTGATCTGGTCACGGAGATCGAAGTGTTTCCATAGCAACGTGACTCCTCATCACGTCGGGACTCTCATACCCTTAAACGGAGATGCTACTTACTCACCAAAACTCATTACTCATAAACTCAACTGCGCTGTTCTGAACACTCGTTCCCTGTCTGGCAAAGGTGCTCTGCTAAATGACATTACAACTGAAAGAAACCTGGATTTACTATTTTTGACTGAAACCTGGCAAACATCTGATGATTTCATTGAACTGAACCTTTTAACCCCTCCTGGATATAGCTACCTGACAAAGCCTAGGCTCAGTGGCAGAGGTGGTGGTCTGGCTGTGATCTTTAATAACAATTACAAAGTGACTAAAATTGATGTTCTTGTTGTTTCCAGTTTTGAATGTATGTCACTTAAACTTGCTGGTCCTGCTCCACTTCTGATTATGTTGATTTATAGGCCCCCTAGATATAACACAAATTTTCTCTCTGAATTGACTCAACTTCTTACTCTTGCCTGTGCCCAGCATGATAGAATCATGATGCTGGGTGACTTTAACATACATGTTGATTCTGATTGTACCTCTGATTGTACCTCTTCAAAAGACTTAATGTCTGTTTTGGATTACTTTGGAATATCCCAGCACATTGATTTTCCCACACATTCCCACTCTCACACTCTTGACTTGCTTTGTACTGTTGGTATTGACAAAGTGCACGTGCAGGGTCATGATTTAGGCATTTCTGATCATAAACTAATAGTCTTTGATTTCTCACTTCCTTTTGTCAAACGAAACAACAAAACTATGATCTCTTACCGTAATCTGAGATCTATAACCATTGACAATTTCTCTGCCACTATTGCGGTCTCTGCTCTTCCTTCTTCACTCAACCTATTAAATCCAGACAAGATAGTTTCAACCTATAATGAATCTATTTGTAATGTTTTGGATGATCTTGCTCCATCAAAAACTAGAATTGTCCCGTCTACTCACTCCTCTCCTTGGTTTACTCCTGAACTAAGATTTCTGAAAGCAAAATGTAGGCGTCTTGAAAGACTTTACAAAAAAATCTTCCCTTCTAGTGCATTCCATGGCTTTTTCAGATTCAGTAGTGGAATATAAAGAAGCACTTAACATCGCTCGTTCTGAATATCTATCTGCTGTCATTAACAAAGTTAAATGCAAACCGAAAGCTCTTTTTTCTGAAATAAATAAACTAGTTAAACCCTCATCCGTAGCTATCACTGGCACTGTTGATCTTTGTGAAAGTTTTCAGTCATTTTTTCTACAAAAAATGTATAACATTTATCGAACGTTTTCTCCAACTTCTTCTACCAATTCAACTCCATGTCTGATAGGTCGTGCACTCGACACTTTTTCACTCAAGAATACAGTTGTGGTTGAACAACTAATTATCAAATCTAATTCTACCACCTGCACTCTTGATCCTATTCCAACATACCTTCTAAAAACCCTTCTACCCTCACTTATTCAACCCATTACTCATATTATAAATAGATCTCTTGCCACTGGCTATGTTCCAGGGATCTAAAAGTAGCAGCTGTCACTCCAATTCTAAAAAAGTCTGGCCTTGATAACACCATTAAGAACAACTACAGACCAATATCAAACCTCCCATTTGTTGCCAAATTGCTCGAGAAGGTTGTCGTAACACAACTGCAATCGTATCTAGAGCAAAATAATCTTTTGAACCACTTCAATCAGGTTTTACCCCAATCACAGTACAGAAACAGCACTTTTAAAAGTGCTTAACGATCTCCTTCTGGTTTCTGATTCTGGTGCACACAGTATCCTAGTTCTGCTTGATCTCAGTGCAGCCTTTGACACTGTGTGCCACTCCACGCTGCTTTCACGAATATCTTCGATAGGCATCACTGGTGCTGCTCTTCAGTGGTTGACCTCATATTTATCAGATCGACAGCAGTTTGTTAGGATAGGCAAGGATCGATCAGGTACCGTTACTATCTCTCATGGTGTGCCTCAAGGTTCTGTACTTGGTCCTCTCTTATTTCTCATCTATGTGTTACCACTTGGTCAGATAATCAGACAGCATGGTCTTAACTTTCATAGTTATGCTGATGATACTCAAATTTATTTCACGGTTAAACCCAACTCCGCTTGTCTACCAGTCTCTGTTAACTCTTGCCTTCAGGAACTTAAAACCTGGATGAATGATAACTTCTTAAAGCTAAATACTGATAAAACAGAAATCCTGTTGATTGGCCCTAAATCAAAAAATCTGACACATGATGACTTTTTCATTGATATTGATGGCATCCAGATTAGACCGTCAAAAACTGTGCGAAATCTGGGAGTACTGTTTGACTCCACATTATCCCTCGAATCACATATTGGTATGACAGTAAAATCTTGCTTTTTCTATTTGCGAATTTTTGTTCATATCCGCCGTTCCCTTAACTTTAGTGATGCTGAGACTGTTATTCATGCTTTTGTGACCTCTAGATTGGACTACTGTAACGCCTTATATAGCGGCTTACCTACTAAATCAATACACCGTCTCCAATTGGTGCAAAACTCTGCTGCTCGAGCCCTAACATTTAATAAAAAATCAGCACACATCACTCCCATCCTCAACCAACTTCACTGGCTTCCTGTTGCCAGTCGTATCCAGTTTAAACTCTTGGTTTTAGTCTATAAAGCCAGTCATGGCCCTGCACCAAAATACCTAACTGAATTAGTCCAGCCATATGTTTCTGCCCGGACCCTCAGATCTAGCAGCGAAAACCTGCTTGTCATCCTCAAGGTTAAATGCTCTACTGTGGGTGGAAGGGCTTTTAGTGTTACTGGCCCCAAACTATGGAATAAGCTGCCCCTGAATATCCGTAACGCACCTACTCTCCAGACTTTTAAGTCCCAACTTAAAACTCATCTTTTTGCTCAGTAAGTAATCTGCTTTCTCTCATCTTCTCTTCCTTCATGTTATCTCACACTTCCTATGTTTTGCTTTATGACCACTTATTGTATTAATGTTCTTTTGATTTTATGACATTGTTGTTGTCTATCTGTAGTTATTTGTTGTACACCCACTGATTGTACTTCTGTACTCCATTGTGAAGCGACCTTGGGTTCTTGAAAGGTGCTATATAAAATAAACATTATTATTATTATATGTACATGAGTATTCACAGCCTTTGCTCAATACTTTGTTGAAGCACCTTTGGCACCAATTATAGCCTAAAGTCTTTTTGAGTGTGATGCTACAATGCATGTTTCTTTGCAGAACCTCTCAAGCTCCATCAGGTATCTGAACTGTACTGCATCTGCACTGTATTCTGTGTTGTAATATCAGTCATGCAAAGAAAAGGGATTATAATTTAAACTATAGTCTCACATAACCAGACCTGTAGACTCAAATATACTTTATAATCAAACTAGTTCAATTTACTCATGGTTCGGTTTTTATCATGGCTTTCGGGTCACGGTTTCAGTACGGTTCAGCATGTGCTATGTTCTGGGAAATTTGGACATTTGTCAAATAAAAATAAACAACATAAGAACAAATAATCAAACTACAAGCAACAGCACAAATACATACAATAAAGCAAAGATGCATATAAAATAAACAGTGCTTTTCAGGTACAGAAATTGAATAAAGTAATCAAATATAAAATAACATTGCATATCATAATCTTCACTGTATAAATTAAATGAAGATTAATCATTACTGAAATTGTAAAAAAAAAAAAAAGCTATTCAGTCAAGAGCAGTGAGCGATTTCTTTGTCATTTTTTTGTTTGATTAACATTAAAGGATTAGTTCACTTCAAAATGAAAATGTCCTGATATTTTACTCATCCCCATCTCATCCAAGATGTTCATGTTTTTCTTTCTTCAGTTGAAAAGGAATTAAGTTTTTGAGGAAAACATTCCAGGATTTTTCTCCACATAATGGACTTCAATGGCAACCAAAATGTTGAAGGTCCAGATCAATGCGGTTTCAAAGGAAGGGATTCAGAGGCTCTGCACGATCCCAGACGAGGAATAGGGTCTTATCTAGCCAAACCATCGGTCATTTAAGAAAAAAAATAAACATTGATATAGTTTTTAACCTAAATTGCTCATCTTGCGCTGCTCTGTGACGTGCCACGGATCACGTCGTAACGGTCACGCTAGACGTAGGCGGAAGTACCGCCCCCAAGCGAACATGCGAAGACTAATACAAACGCCCTTTACAAAATAAACTCCATCTCCAACTTCAAAATCATCCGACAGTGATGGGGGCAGTACTTCTGTCTACGTCTAGCTTGACCTTTCCGACGTGATTGCGCAATCCGTGGTGTGTCGCAGAGCAGCGCAAGATGAGCAATTTAGGTTAAATAGTATATAAATGTTTTTTTTTTTTTTTTTTTTTAAATGACCAATGGTTTGGCTAGATAAGACCCTATTCCTTGTCTGGGATCATGCAGAGCCTCTGAAACCCTTCAAAGTCCTTTGAAATTGCAGTGATTTGGACCTTCAACATTTTGGTTGCCACTGAAGTCCATTGTGTGGAAAAAAAATCCTGAAATGTTTTCCTGAAAAAACTTCATTTCTTTTCCACCGAAGAAAGAAAGACATTAACATCTTGGATGGCATGGGGGTGAGTAAATTATCAGGAAATTTTCATTTTGAAGTGGACTAATTCTTTAAAAACACAGACAGCAGGAATAGGCTTCTTTCCCTTTAAGACATGATGCACAGATCCAGTACATACTGTTACACATGAACACGTCCTTCTCGATTGTTTACAGTTTACTTAAGACATAACCAACTATGTTTGCTAGGATACTCGCCAAGACGGGCAGGTTGACATATTTTTGTGTAAATTTGTCTGCGGCGTGTGCGCTCTTCAGATGAGTGCACACATTTAAACACGACACAAATCTTCTCACAGCGTGCAAGTTCTCCTTCGCATCTTGGTCTTGAATGTTTAAATTGGCAAGGCTTAAATGATTTTAGTTTAACACCGATATCAACATGTGCTGTTCAGGTCTCACCTGCACTCGCGCACTATCAACACCCGAGTGATGACGGCGTAAATGACTGGTCATGTTCGAGCATACGCACTCGCATACAAGAGTGACTGCTTTGTCCATGCGTTTGATCATTGCTGTTGTTATGTATTGGGAAGCCTGTGTATCCATCAACAGAAACATACATTAGCCTAACTCTGTCTGTTTTACGCATTGTTGTTTTCAACAAACCATATTATAGATGCGTCGTCAGATTTGAGATGAACCGTGGTGCAAGTGTGTGCCGAACCGAGGGTGGAGAACAGTACAGTTAGATTTTTTTTTTTTTTTTACAGAGAACCGTTACACCCATAGTCAACATGATGGCGGTGAATAGCAGAGCTTGTGCAAAGATATTCTCATCCCTATGATCGGATGCCTTCTGAACTGCTGCTTTCTCACTGCTGTCATTTTTGTTGTGTTTATTTTGTTATTGAGAGGAAAGCGTGCAGCACATATTTACATACTCATCTAAACGTCGTTATCAGCAGTTTTAACAGCATCTGGACATTCATTACCAGTATATTGCTGCAAAGCTACAGTATGTTGCCAAAAGTTTTTGGGCGCCTTCCCTTACATGCACGTGCACTTTAATGACATCCCATTCCTAATCTGTAGGTTTTAATAAGGGTGGGCCATGAGTTGGCCCACCCTTTGCAGCTATAACAGCTTCAATCTTCTGGGAAGGCTTTTCACAGGTTTAGGAGTGTGTTTATGGGAATTTTTGACCATTCTTCTAGAAGCACATTTGTGAGGTCAGGCGCTGATGTTGGACGAGAAGGCCTAGCTCGCAGTCTCCACTCTAATTCATCCCAAAGGTGTTCTATCGGGTCGAGGTCAGGACTCTGTGCAGGCCAGTCAAGTTCCTCCACCCCAAACTCACTCATCCATGTCTTTATGGACCTTGCTTTGTGCACTGGTGCACAGTCATGTTGGAACAGGAAAGGGCCATCCCCAAACTGTTCCCACAAAGTTGGGAGCAGGAAATTGTCCAAAATGTCTTGGTATGCTGAAGCATTAAGAGTTCTTTTCACTGGAACTAAGGGACCAAGCCCAACCCCTGAAAAACAACCCCATACCATAATCCCCCCTCCACCAAACTTTACACTTGGCACATCAGGCAAGTACCATTCTCCTGGCAACCACCAAACCCAGACTCGTCCATCGGATTGCCAAACAGAGAAGCGTGATTCGTCACTCCAGAGAACATGTCTCCACTGCTCTAGAGTCCAACTAGAGTCCTTATCCGATGCTTTGCATTGCACTTGGTGATGTAAGGCTTGGATGCAACTGCTCGGCCATGGAAACCCATTCCATGAAGCTCTCTACGCACTTTTCTTGAGCTAATCTTAAGGCCACATGAAGTTTGGAGGTCTGTAGCTATTGACTGAGGAGTTGGCGACTTCTGCCTCAGCTCCTCAGCATGCGGATGCTCTGTGATTTTACGTGGACTTCCACTTCGTGGGTGAGTTGCTGTTGTTCCCAATTGCTTCCACTTTGTTATAATACCACTAACAGTTGGCCGTGGAATATTTAGTAGTGAGGAAATTTCACGAATGGACTTATTGCACAGGTGGCAACCTATCACAGTACCACTCTTGAATTCACTGAGCTCCTGAGAGCGACCCATTCTTTCACAAATGTTTGTAGAAGCGCCTGCATGCCTAGGTGCTTGATTTTATACACCTGTGGCCATGGAAGTGATTGGCACCTGAATTCAAAAATTTGGAGGGGTGTCCCAATGCTTTTGGCTGTATAGTGTATTTCCAACTTCTTTTTACTTTCTAAGCAAAGAACAAAAAAGTGGTTCGCCGTGAAAATATCGGGGCCTTGAACCACATTTAATCTCTTGTATGTTACGTGCACAAGTGCGAGCAATAAGTTGCTGCAGTTCACTTATCGACCACAGGTGTCGCTAATAACAAGGGTTTCCCGATTCTACATAGAGCTTAAGTGTCCAATTTCTTAGGGGCCTCTGTATAAAATACCATCCAGCTTACAGACATTTTAATATGATATTCTGCAAACATCAAAACACGAGAAGTGAATCAAATCAACCCCTGAGAACTTTATAATGTCTATAAAAATCAAAACTGTGGCTCTATATAATAAAAAAAACGAAATGATACATTACCAATCTCATCAACGACCTCAATCATTTTCTCCAGTTCATCAGGACAGATGTCTGGACAGTGTGTGAAACCGAAATATATCAGCAGCCACTGGCCGAGGAAATCTTCACTCTTTGTGGGTTTATTGTTGTGGTCGACAAGTGAGAATGGACCTCCGAGGGCTGGTTTTCCCATCGACTTTGTTCTTTCTTTCTCAATCACTACAACAAAAACACATTCATTATAAAGCTAGCATTATGATGTGGAGCATTTGCATAATATAGGCAAAAACAAGGTGGTGTAGGTTAATCATTTATACATGCATAAATCCAGGTCCTTACTTTCCTCTTTTTCTCTCTTGAAGTATTTCATCCCAAGAAGAAGACCTCCTCCCAGGGCAAATGTGATAGCAAGAGATTTCCATGTAACTGGCTGTGGAAAACAGACCATACGTATGTTTGACTGAAATACACTCAATCATCAGCAATACACAAACAATGTACTTCTGTGAAGTGTCCTATTAAAAAGGGTAACATTTGAGTGGGAAGGATCAGCACCTGCTGTGTAACTGAGTATACAGTTAAAAAAAGTATAATACTGTATACTGTAAAAATAAAATGACAAGCATTCTGGAAACCCTGAATATTAGCATTCATAAAAATGTCCCAAAGGTGCAAAATATCAAGCAAATTAATACTAACATTCAAAAGTTAGAAATTCAGAAAGGATTCATTAAATTGATCAAACGTGACAGTAAAGACATTTATAATGGTATAAAAGATTTTATGTAAAAATAAACACTTTTTCTATTCATCAAAGAACCCTGAAAAAAAATGTATCATTGTTTCCACAAAGATAATAAGCAGCACAACTGTTTTTAACATTGATATTAATCATAAATGTTTCTTGAGCATCATATCAGAATGATTTCTGAAGGATCATGTGACACTGAAGACTGGAGTAATGATGCTGAAAATTCACTGGAATTAATCACATTTAAATATATATTATAGTAGAAAATTATTTAAATATTTAAACATTACTATTTTTACTGTATTTGATTAAATAAATGCAGTTGTTTGATCATACTACTTTACAAATGCATTCCAAATTTGTCATTTTTATGGACCCTTTTATCCAAACCCAGGGCTTTGGTCAGTCCTGATCTTTACATCTTGCTGTAAATGATGCTTACACCAGTCTTCCTGTTGTTGGATTTGTCTCTGTTAGACGAGGGAGGTGGAGGTAGAGAGGACAGTGTCCGTATGTTCGGAAGGGACACACATGGCGCTGTCCTACACGTCCTAAACTGAAGAAGAAAGTCACATACAATTAATGAAATTGCTTAAGGAGTAAACACACCTACACTACATATAAACATAATTTATACACTGATCAGGCGTAAAAATTATGACCATCTTCCTAATATTGTGTTGGTCCCCCTTTTGATGCCAAAACAGCCCTGACCCGTCGAGGCATGGACTCCACTAGACACCTGAAGGTGTGCTGTGGGATCTGGCACCAATATGTTAGCAGCAGATCCTTTAAGTCCTGTAAGTTGCGAAGTGGGACCTCCATGGAACGGACTTGTTTGTTCAACACATCCCACAGATGGTCAATTGGATTGAGATCTGGGGAATTTGGAGGCCAAGTCAACACCTCAAACTCATTGTTGTGCTCCTCAAACCATTCCTGAAAAATTTTTGCTTTGTGGCAGGAGCATTATCCTACTGAAAGAGCCACAGACACCAGGGAATACCGTCTGCAACAATGCTTAGGTAGGTGGTACGTGTCAAAGTAACATCCACATGGATGGCAGGGCCCAAGGTTTCCCAGCAGAACATTGCCCAAAGCATCACACTGCCTCCGCCAGCTTGCCTTCTTCCCATAGTGCATCCTGGTGTCATGTGTTCCCCAGGTAAGCGATGCACACGCACCCGGCCATCCACGTGATGTAAAAGAAAACGTGATTCATCAGACAGTCCACCTTCTTCCATTGCTCCGTGGTCCAGTTCTGATGCTCACGTGCCCACTGTTGGTGCTTTCGGCGGTGGACCGGGGTCAGCATGGGCACCCTGACTGATCTGTGGCTATGCAGCCCCATACGCAACAAACTGTGATGCACTGTGTATTCTGACACCTTTCTATCAGAACCAGCATTAACTTCTTGAGCAGTGTGAGCTACAGTAGCTCGTCTGTTTGATCAGACCACAGAGGCCAGCCTTCTCTCCCCACGTGCATCAATGATCCTTGGTCACCCATGACCCTGTCGCCGGTTCACCACTGTTCCTTCCTTGGATCACTTTTGATAGATACTGACCACTGCAGACCGGGAACACCCCACAAGAGCTGCAGTTTTGGAGATGCTCTGACCCAGTCATCTAGCCATCACAATTTGGCACTTGTCAAACTCTCTCAAATCCTTAAGCTTGCCCATTTTTCCTGCTTCTAACACATCAACTTTGAGGACAAAATGTTCACTTGCTGCCTAATATATCCCACCCACTAACAGGTGCCGTGATGAAGAGATAATCAGTGTTATTCACGTCATCCGTCATAATATTATGCCTGATCGGTGTAAAATGGACACATTTCAGACCAGTGGTTCTCACCCAGGGGCCCCGCAGCAAACTTGGGGGCCCGCAGGATAATTAAAATAAATTAATTAAAATTCTGTCATTATTTACCCTCATGTCTTTCTAAATCCTTAAGATTTTTCTCCATGTTCTGATCACAAATGAAGATATTTTTAATGAAATCTGAGAGATTTCTGTCTCTCATTGACAGTCTACGCAACTACCACTTTCAAACCCCAGAAAGCTAGTGAAGACATCATTAAAGTAATCAATGTGACTCCAGTGCCTCAATTTTATGAAGTGACAAATAAAATAAAATAAACATTGAAAATACAGTTCTTGAAACTTTTCTGTCCATAAAAAGCAGCTGTGCCGTAAGTACAGCAGAACATATCAATGGAAATATGATAACTTATACAAATAAATAAAAATAAAAAAAAGTAAAAAACTTCAATACATATATGGAAGTGGCCAGATACAATTAACGCATTAATATAAATACATGCATGATGACAGACACAACTTAAGTCACTCTAATTACTTGGCATATGAGATATCAGATATACACAGTATTATTTATGAATGTCAGAATGAATAAGCCAGTGACCTACCAGTGTGTTGGTCTGTGGCTGTGTTGATCTGGAGACACAGCAGAGCCTTTGAACATTGTAAGGTTTACTGACACAGGCTGATCTAAACATCTGACATCTTAAACTCTTTAAACTCGAAACTGCTCTTAAACCCACAGCGCTGACAGTTATTGACATCATGCTTCCTCGACGCGGAAGTGACTGTCGGGTTAGCTAGCGGTGTGCAAACGTCGCATACAAATGACTGACCCCGAATCAGCTGTTAATATGAAAAACGACCAACTCAACCGGAGGATGACGGCGGTCCAACCGATCTGAGGTCTGTTTGAGGATATGACATGAAAGCGGAGGTGACGTAATAAGTAGACTTCTTCGCTTCCACGGACGGAGAACATTGGTGACATCTAGCGCTGTGTCTTTATAACACGACACAAAACCGAAAAGGTAATTTAGATTAAATACAATAATAAAGGGTATGTAAAACATCACATTCTCCACAACATACCAGACAATCAATTAGAAAATAAAAATACAATGAAATAAGTAATAGAAATAAAAATAAAGTAAGGCAAAAGAGTTTTTTTTTTTTTTTTTTTTTACGTTCATTTATTTGCTCAATGTATTTGGAGAAATTGAGAGTTATGGAAAGTCCTAAAGCAAAGTATTTGCGTTCTTTATTGAATGATCTCGTTCTTTCTCCACAACATACCAGACAATAAATTAGTAAGTAATTTGTATTAGTATTATTAAATAAGTAACATAAAAATAAAGTAATGGAGAAGAGGATTTTTACATTAGTTCTGTCAAATCGATCGCATCCTAAATAAAAGTTTGTGTGTAATGTGTATCATTATTTTGTATATATAAATACAATATGTATGTAAACATATATATATATATATATATATATATATATATATATATATATATATATATATATATATATATATATATGAAATAAAATATGAATATAAATATTTTATATATAAATATAACACATTTTATAGCACATAATAATTATACACACACATATATTATGTAAACAGAAACTTTTTTTTTTTTTTTGCTATTAATCGATTGACCAGCACTATGAAATGAAAGTCCTATTTTCATAATTCTCAGTTTCTCCAAATACATTGAACAACAAGTCGGATTGAAAACATATCAACTAAAAACGATTTTTTTATTTATTTTTTTATAATTCGTTTAAACATTTGCGCTTGTGAACATAAACATATTTACAAAAAAATCACTGATGCTCTCTATTTTACTAAAACAAATACACCGCAAATATGATTAGTAGTAGTATTATAGTGTTATTATTGCTTGAATTACAAAGATATTTTGTTTAGCGTTTGTGTGCCACAGTATCTCGCGCTTTAATTTTGACGTCATATTCGTGCGACATTTGCTTGAACACATGCGCCATGCGTGTAAAATCAAGGGGTGCGTGAATTAAACACACATGCTTATTTAAAATAACTATATTTTTCCATAGAAGTTGCGATCATCGTTGGTTGTCATGGCTGGAAACACGCTGCTGTATAAATCAAAGTAAGTGTGCTTCATCGTCAGATCTCAGTGGGAAAGATTATTTGAACATGTGCACTTACTGTGGCTAGTTGAGATTGCTGTCAATAACCTATTATACAAATATAACTTATTGACAGATATCTTATTTGACAACTACTTTATGATCATCTTATTTGTTTGTTAAGTTATGCAGTCTCCAGCAAAATAGAGCCGTTCTATAAGGGAGGCAAAGTGCAGGTAAGCTCATATTTCTTATTACATTACATATGCTACATGTAGTTACTATAGTAATAACTATAAATTATGCATAATCACATGCAACTAAACCCTAACCCTATAGTAAATACATGTAGTGAATTAATATTACTCCGTACTTAAATGTATACAGTGTAACCTTTAAAATAAAAATCATATCATTAGACTAGTTAAATGAATGACAGCTGTTTTACCTGCACGTTTGACTTGTTTTGTATCTCTATCCAGATCAGCCGTGATGAACAGTACATCTTCTGCACATGTGGACCGAGAGTCAACGTTTTGCAGATCAATACAGGGAAAATCGTACATAGTATTGAGCAGGTCAGTTTCGTACAGTTTTGTTTTAAACGAGTGTTTCTTCAACTGTGGACACTTTTGATCTAGTGTATTTGGTTTGTCTAAAGCAGTGGACACACATCGATCACAGGAGAATGCTGTTTCTCTTTTTTTTCTCCCATAAAAATAATAATAATAAACATTTCCAGCACATCTCAGATGATGATGATGTTCATATGACCTGCACTGTTCTGTGGTGGAAATGACATTTTTAAGCTTTTTTTTGGAATAAAATGTCAGACTGTGTTGTCTGTAACTAAGGTTAAAATCATTTTTTTTCAACATAAATGTGGAAATTATTTATGATTGTTTTAAACTCTTTAGTTTGTTTTTAAAGGGTTAGTTCGCCGAAAAATGTAAATTATCCCATGATTTACTCGCTCTCAAGTCATCCTAGGTGTGTATTCTTTCAGACGGACACAATCAGAGTTATATTAAAAATGTCCTGGCTAATCCAAGCTTTATAATGGCAGTGGATGGCAGCCCAAAATTTGAAGCACAGAAAAGTACATCCATCCATCACAAAATGAATCCACATCTACAAGTAATCCACATGGTGACTAAATCATGGGCTAATTTTCATTTTAAAGTGAACTGGCGCAGACGAGCACTTCCACTTCTGGTGGATATTTTAATCCAAAAATCTTACATATTGTGCCTTTTAAATGTAATCATATTTGATGGATTTTGTCTGGATCTGAGATATGGGTTAAACAATAAAGTTTGTAAATAAAACCATTTAAAAATTGCAATATGATGAAGGGATGGTAATACATTTTAATGTGAACTTCATATAACAAGATAAAAGAAAAAATATATATAAAAGTGTCCAAAATTGAAGAAGCACCATGTCTGAATAATGACTGCATAATGCGGCTGCCTGTATGTCTCACTTTTGCTTTCTCGACGCAGGATGATCAAGAGGACATCACCTCGTTCTCTCTCAGTCCTGATGATGAGGTGAGGTCATTCGGTGATCTGTCATTGAACCGTCTGGTGTTTCAGGATGTCTGAGTCTGAGCTGGTTTTTGTTGTTTTTCTGCAGATGTTGGTGACCGCCAGCAGGGCTTTGCTCTTGAAGCAGTGGGACTGGAACCAGGAGAAGTGCACTCGGTCGTGGAGGGCCATCCACAATGTGCCTGTGGCCAGCATGACCTTTGATTGCACCTCCACCTTGCTGGCGACAGGTCAGACATAAGCCAGATCTTTGATGCAGCGAGTAGTGTGCCAGCTATATCTTAAACAGTTAGTTCACCCAAAAATTAAATTTCTGTCATTAACTACTCACCCTCGTGTCTTTCTAAACCCGTAAGACCTTCGTTTATCTTCAGAACACAAATTAAGATATTTTTAATGAAATCCCAGAGCTCTCTGATCCTCAGCTATTTAAATAACACGTTCAAGGCCCAGAAAGGTAATAAAGACATCGTTAAAATAGTCCATGTGACTCCAGTGGCTCAACCTTAATTTTATGAAGTGACGAGCATACTCTAGTGCGCAAAAAAACAAACAAAAATAGCGACTTTGTTCAACAATCTCTTCAACGTCATTCTCCTACGCTGTTGATGTGGTAAAAACAGTGCAACGCTTTCAGGTTCTACGTCAGAATGCTGGCTTACCATTGGCCGACGCTATTCCTGTGACCATCACGACGCATGTGTGTGATGCTGACGCAGGAGCTAGCCAATACTTATCTATATTCTATTGTGAATAATGTATAAGTTTTTGCATTCCTTTTTATATTCACAATTTGTAGTGTCCCAACTTTTTTGGAATCGGGTTTGTACTTCTGGCGACTGCATTTAGGCTTCAAAATTAATAAAGTTGTGCTCGTCTGTGATAATTATCTTGATGGACAAAACATGTAAGTATCATAAATGTTTGTTGATCACAGAACTTGTTTTTAGCGATAATCCAAAATCTTATGGGAAAATCCTATTGGGTTTTTCTCGAGGGAACCAATGCGATGTGAACTGCCAGTTGGCCTACAAAGTGACATCATACTTGCACTACTCAATGATGTTGCTGCCTGTGGAGGGGTCAGAAACCTCTCGCATTTCATCAAAAATATCTTCATTTGTTTTCTGAAGATGAACGAAAGTCGGGTTTTGAACGACATGAGGGCGAGGAATTAATGACAGAATTTACATTTTTGGGCAAACTAACTCTTTAATAATGGAGCAAAATGTCATTCTAAGATATGTTTATTTTTAATCTTGTTTTTAACTGCTTTACTGGGCACCACTACCCTTGAGAAAAAGATCACTTTAGCATACTTTTAAAAAAAGTTCTTGTTTTCAGACAATTAATTGTATGTGTATCACGTGTAGGGCTGCAACAACTAATCGATAAAGTCGTTTATTATCGATAATAAAATTAATCGACAATGAATTTGATGATTGATTAGTTGAGTCTGTGCGCTGTGCCCGGAAGCATCAGTCAGTCATGTTGCTTTACAGTAGTGAATAGGAGCGTAATAATTCTAACTAAAATACACATTGTGCTAAAATATTTTTTGTTAGAAATGAAGCGTAGGTTTAAAATTCTACATGTAAGACAAGTAATTGTATTTTTGAGAGCATTAACAGTTAAGGTATTGTTGTTGGAATAGCCTATTAATGTAATAGAATTACTATGTTCAGACGAGATTTGAATGTGTGTGTTCATTGAAGCACCAAAAAAAAAAAAAAAAAAAAAAAAAAGGTGTGAATTAGGTGCGTTTCCATCAAGTTGTCTGATCGGATGACGGTGGTATTGGAAACACAGTAACCAACAGTAAAAAAAAACACCGTCTGCCAATCACGTGGGTTTAAAGGGATAGTTCACCTAAAAATGAAAAGTTATATTAAAAAAATCCTGGCTAATCCAAGCTTTATAATGGCAGTGATTGTTGTTCTGTTTTTGAAGTCTGTCAAATAACATGCTCCACACGGCTCTGGAGGGTTATTAAAGGCCTTCTGAAGTGAATCGATGCATTTGTGTAAGAAAAATATCCATATTTAAAACGTTATAAAGTAAATGATCTAGCTTCTGGCCGATCGCCTTCTGTACTGAACTTACGGGAAAAGTGTAGCACCTCTCGGAGTTCAAAATACTCACGCTACGTCTGACGAGCGTAACTGGTGTGCAATATCATCAGACGTAGCGTAAGCATTTTGAACTGCGAGAGGCGCTACACTTTTTCCATAAGTTCAATACGGAAGGCGATTTAAGGCTTCACTTCAGAAGGCCATTCACTGCCATTATAAAGCTTGAAAGAGCCAGGACATTTTTTTATATAACTCCGATTGTACTTGTCTGAAAGAAGAAAGTCATGTACACCTAGGATGACTTGAGGGTGAGTAAATAATTTCCCAACCCAATCCACATCACCCCCCCCGCCCCAAAATTTAACATTTCCATAACTCGTTTCTGATGCGATACTTCAAAATGCACATTAAAACAGGGTGATGGAAACGTTGTTTGGAGGACAGCACTGGACAGGAGTTGGGATATCATTGTTTAAAATAATGGATTAAAGTAATAGTATAATCATCTTTAGATTTTCATCCAATTAATCGAAAAAAAATCCACAAATGAATCACTTATTAAAAGTTAGTTGTAAACTAGTTGCAGCCCTAATTACTGTGCGCGCGCTCCGAGACGGGGCAGAACGTGCATAAGTGAAGTATATGTGGGCTTCAGATGCACGCCTAAATGGACAAATATCCAACACACAAATTTGTTGAAATGCTGTTTTGGTAAGTATCCTTGTAAACACAGTCGGTTATGTCTTAAGTGAATGTAAACATTTGAGAGAGCGTGTGTGCAACAGTATATTGGATCCGTGCGTTAGCTCTTAAAGTGACAGCAGCCTCATAAACCTGCAGAAGTCATTAATGTTAATCAAACAACTAAAGACAAAGATAAAATCACTCACTGCTCTTGAATGAATAACTTTAGTCTATATTTAATGTATACAGCAGTGTTATTTTACATTTTATTTAATTTGTATTTTTGTTGTTTGTTTAATCTATGTTTAGTTTCTTTGTTCGTATTGTGTTGCTGACTGTTTACTTGTCTTCTGTAACTGTTTTGAAGTCTTTTTAGTTTAGCATTAATAAGCTAGTATTAGTTTTTGCTGAAGTATCGATAATTGTGAAATTTCAAAATGTGATGTTTAAATGTGACATTTAAAATTACTTGTATCATGAAATAAGACCTTGATCATATCACCCACCAATAATCGTGTCAAATAATCGTGATTTTAATATTTAGCAAAATAATCATGATTATGATTTTTGCCGTGATCGAGCAGCCCGAATTTGAAGTACACTCTGAAAAGAGTTCATGGCACATCTTTTCACAAGGATAATGGGTATTTGTTGTTGTGTTTGTAGGAGGTTGTGACGGCACCATCAAGCTGTGGGATGTTGTGAAGCAGTACTGCACACACAATCTGAAAGGACAGACTGGTGTTGTACAGTAAGTACTGAAGAAACCCTGCTTACAAAATGTAAAGTATCTTAAACTGCTTTGAAATCGTCTCTTATTTATGTTCAGTAGGTCTTATAATTCCTTCCTGTGATGATGTAATACTGGCACAGCTGGTTGTTATGCCATGTTTAAAAGCTGCAATGCCTCTCTTTCAGTTTGGTTGAGTTTCATCCAGACATCAACAGGCTGCAGCTCTTCTCTTCCTCTCTGGACTGTTGGATCCGTATCTGGGACCTGCGGACCAGCACGTGCGTCTGTGTTTTGCAGAGCCACTACAGTGCCGTCACATCGCTGGCCTTCTCTCCTGATGGCCAAACACTCATCAGGTAAATAGGGGGGAGTACGGCACGCATTTCTAGGGAATCTCAAGAAGCATTTTCCTCATAATGGTCCAATTTTAATAGTCGCGCTGTCTCCATTTACAGTTCTGGCCGAGACAAAATCTGTTCGGTGTGGGACCTGAAGGAGAATGTGGTGAAGAGGACAGTCCCTGTCTATGAGGTCAGAATGTGACCTGATTTACTTCTATGGCAGCTCAGTTATTGTCTGTGTATCACACCTGTGAAATAAGTAGGTTACTCTGGAAATTGGCTTTCCAGATTACAAGCAGTTCTTTTATTTGTGGCTGTTCAGGCTGTGGAAGGTGTTGTTGTTCTCCCTGGGACGAGCGATTACTCCCAGATGGGTGTGAAGAATGAAGGCTTACACTTTGTCACAGCTGGCAGTAAAGGTACACTCTAGATCAACTTTAATATGGATAACAATCCATAAAAGCTGGACTGACCAAGCACTGGTGTCAGTGTTATTTTATTATTATTTATATATTAATATAGCATTTATTAATAATTTGAATTGGCTTTTATTTTATATTTTCAGTCTTCATTTTAATTATAATGTTTATATATATATATATATATATATATATATATATACATCTCCATTCAAAAAGTGAAACTTGTATATTATATTCATTCATTACACACAGACTGATATATTTTAAATGTTTATTTCTTTTCATTTTGATGATTATAACTGACAACTAAGGAAAATCCCAAATTCAGTATCTCAGAAAATGTTAATATTACTTAAGACCAATACAAAGAAAGGATTTTTAGAAATCTTGGCCAACTGAAAAGTATGAGCATGAAAAGTATGAGCATGAAAAGTATGAGCATGAAAAGTATGAGCATGAAAAGTATGAGCATGAAAAGTATGAGCATGAAAAGTATGAGCATGTACAGCACTCAACACTTAGTTGGGGCTCCTTTTGCCTGAATTACTGCAGCAATGCGGCGTGGCATGGAGTCGATCAGTCTGTGGCACTGCTCAGGTGTTATGAGAGCCCAGGTTGCTCTGATAGTGGCCTTCAGCTCTTCTGCATATCGCATCTTCCTCTTCACAATACCCTGTAGATTTTCTATGGGCTTAAGGTCAGGCAAGTTTGCTGGCCAATTAAGAACAGGGATACCGTGGTCCTTAAACCAGGTACTGGTTGCTTTGGCACTGTGTGCAGGTGCCAATCCCTGTTGGAAAATGAAATCTGCATCTCCATAAAGTTGGTCAGCAGCAGGAAGCATGAAGTGCTCTAAAACTTCCTGATATACGGCTGTGTTGACCTTGGACCTCAGAAAACACAGTGGACCAACACCAGCAGATGGCATGGCACCCCAAACCATCACTGACTGTGGAACCTTTACACTGGACCTCAAGCAACGTGGATTGTGTGCCTCTCCTCTCTTCCTCCAGACTCTGGGACCCTGATTTACTTTCATCAGAGAACATAACTGGAGCACTCAGCAGCAGTCCAGTCCACCCATGTCTTGCATACGTCTGTGTGTAGTGGTTCTTGAAGCACTGACTCCAGCTGCAGTCCACTCTTTGTGAATCTCCCCCACATTTTTGAATGGGTTTTGTTTCACAATCCTCTCCAGGGTGCGGTTATCCCTATTGCTTGTACATTTTTTTTCTACCACATCTTTTCCTTCCCTTTGCCTCTCTATTAATGTGCTTGGACACAGAGCTCTGTGAACAGCCAGCCTCTTTGCAATGAGCTTTTGTGTCTTGCCCCTCTTGTGGCAAGGTGTCAATGGTGGTCTTTTGGACAACTGTCAGGTCAGCAGTCTTCCCCATGATTGTGTAGCTTACAGAACTAGACTGAGAGACCATTTAAAGGCCTTTGCAGGTGTTTTGAGTTCATCAGCTGATTAGAGTATGGCACCAGGTGTCTTCAATATTCAACCTTTTCACAATATTCTAATTCTCTGAGATACTGAATTTGGGATTTTCCTTAGTTGTCAGTTATAATCATCAAAATTAAAATAAATAAACATTTGAAATATATCAGTCTGTGTGTAATGAATGAATATAATATACAAGTTTCACTTTTTGAATGGAATTAGTGAAATAAATCAACTTTTTGATGATATTCTAATTATATGACCAGCACCTATGTATGTGTGTGTGTGTATGTATATGTGTGTGTATATATAAAGATATATGTATCTTTTATATATTTGTTGTTTATTATATATTTGTTTTAGTAATTTTAGTACTTTTTAGTTAGTTACCAAAGCAAATTTTTTTATTTTTTTACTTTGTTATTGATCTAATATTTATTTTATTTAGTTTCAGCTTTATCTCCATTAACAGAATCGATTTTTCATAGTTTTAATTGACAATATGCAAACCGTGGCACAAACTCCCCAACACTCATATCAAAAACATATCAGTTCTCAGTTCTTGGCCAATATTTATATCTGTTATTATTGTTGAATTGTTCATTCTCATTTCATATATTTTTTGCTCTCATCTAATGTTCAAAACACTAATAATTTACATTTAATGTTGTTAAATGTAATTTTTGCAAATCTCAAAATGAATATTAATGTAGTTTAAAAATGTACAGAGGTTTGTTTGTTTGTTTGTTTGTTTTTTGGTTGTTTAAAAACCAAAACATCAAGGATTACTGGATTAGCGATATAGTTTACTCTGTTCTTCTCCCTCTTCACCGACCACTTGCTTTCATGTATTTTGGGAGAAGTGGACAGATCCGATTCTCTGAATTGCGGTGCACTAGCATGGCGGCACCCATCACACATTATAGATCAACTAACATGATTATTATAAATGTTTTTAAACGACAAAACACATTCACTTGTATACATTTGAGAATCAGAATGTCAGATAGTTGATGACATGGCTAACAAGTTTGTGAATATTTTAATTAAAAACAGAAAAATGAAAGCAATACATCTATCATACAAATGTTGTATTTTTTTGACCAGCTTTATACATTTTTTTTTTTATATAAAATTCCTTAAATGCACCCTTCTGCTGGGATCAGTATAATCCAGATTACTTTTGGGATCAAAGGTATCCCAATCTTACTACACCGTTTTGAACAATACAAACTGATCTCGATCAAAACCAAGATCTAATCTGATTTCAGAATTTTTTTTTTTTTTCAACAACCCATTTTCAAGATTTGATCCAATCCAATAGCCGAAATCTGATCAGATTACCACTAGATATTCTTGAACGGAGTTAAATCGCCTTGCTATAGTAGGAAATACTTCTTAGCAAACTTTTAGTCATAATGGTCCTCGGTGCACGAATTCAAAGAGTAAAAATTTAGCGGGAGTGAGTTAATTTCGGTTTCCAGTGAAGGAGCCAGTGTGTTGTAGGCAGCGGCAAAGAATTGTAAATACGGAGGGAACGCCACAACGGAACATCTGAAAAACATCAGAAAATATTTGACTACAAACACAGTGCCAAATGGAAGAGAAAAAAACTGAAATAAAAGGCCAATTTCACGAAAGCCCTGGAGAAAAAAACGACAACATCAAAAACGCATTATCCGGCTGACAAATAAAGACATTGTAACAATACAAAACGGGTTGAAAACTTCTAGAGGTCGCCACTAGAGGTCGCTTCTTCAAAACGAAGGCATAGCTTGATGACCCCTGATTTCGCTGAGCTCTTCTGCTCGTGCGTGTGTGGGCTAACGCAGCGCTGTTTTATCATATTTCACGCATTCAGGTGTGTTGAAGGTTGTGTTATAATGCTACTCTGTGCGTTTGCTCGGCCGCTACTATGATACGCTTGTTCACACTGCAGTAAGCTAGATCGATATCAGGCGTGGTAAAACATGGTACTCGCGGTAAATCAAGAAAACCAGATTTAAACAATAAGACTAACTGTGTTGAGCTGTATAACAATGATTAGTTTTCTGTCCATGAATGTCTCCAAACAGTTTCTCACCTGTCTAATAAAACGTCATATACTAAAGCGTCTTTGGTGCTTTGGCATCTAATTGAGATAAAAAAAGATCCATGCAAACCCAAAAGAAAAATAAAATATTATTAAACAATGTTTAGAGATGCACATTTTGCTTATTTGTAGGCTTTTTTTAGTGCTTGCTCTCCTGTGCAATGCGCATGCGTGTAGTTGTTGTGTAAGTGTATGTTGTGATGTTCTCCGCAGGTGTTCTTCGAGTGTGGGACTCCAGCTCAGCGGGCTGTGTTCACACGCAGACGCTGCCTGACGCTCCAGCTCTCAGCACAGAGGTGGCCGATTTGGACCCGCGTAGTCTGGTGCACCTTATGCCCATGCCTCGGTCCAACAGACTGGCCGTAGTCACCGCAGAGCACAACATCCTCATCTATCAGATGCCCACTCTCACCGTACAGCAGCAGGTAAGCCTTACAGCTCACCTTCCATCAGCGTAAGCCTCCGCTGTATCTGGAATGGTAAACCATCCGGCTTGTTTATCTCTTCTTTTCAAGTTTGTGGGCTACAATGATGATATCTTGGATGTGAAGTTCCTGGGGAAGGATGACACGCACATCGTCGTGGCCACTAACAGCTCTCAGCTGAAGGTGTTCGAGTTGGCCACTAACAGCTGTCAGATTCTGTATGGACACACAGGTCAGTGAGCCACTAGAGGGCAGCAGCTCTCTGGATATGATGCACATGCTGCACTGTGTGCTTTCATTCAAAACACTATGGCTGAATCCGAAATCACCCCGTATACCCTCAAATAGGGCATTATTTGAGGGGGCAGCCATTTGTAGTGGTGTCCAAAACCGTAGTGGACGTTATCAAATGCGCTCATTCTATCCCACATTGCACCAGCTGTCTGAATTCACTCACTCATTTTCATTCACTCCTTCGAGTATTAGTAGACTAACGTACGGATTAGCAATTTCAGATTCAGCCTATGTTTTAAGCAACAAACACTTTAAGCTTTAGTATTGCTATCACATGACCTCACTATTAGGTCTGCAAGGATTAACCTGTGATCTTTCGTGACTGTAGTGAAAACACATTTGTATGCAAAAAAAACATTTGAGAGCAGTGACAAAACATGCATGATGGAAACCAGGGTTGTTATAATTAAATAAAACAAAAACCATAAAAAACATTTCTGTTACTTTAAATTAAATATATGTAGTAGTAGTGGCCACTGTTAAAAACCAAAAAAAAAAAAAAAAAAAAGAATTTGCTGGGCAAGGAAGTCTGAATGTCAACCTGACACAAAGTGCAACAGAGAAAAAGACTAAAATATTACCGTATATACCTGAATATAAGACTAGGTTTGTGTCCTAAAAAATAGGCTCAAAAATGGGGGGTTGTCTTATATTCGCGATATAGACAAAATCACGGGGGGAAAGGAAGAAAGCAGGGGGAAACAGTAGAGGGCGCCAGGCTACGTAATTAGTGACAGTGTTATGAATTAAATAAACAGTAAAGTGCTGCCATGGAGAAGTCAAGAGATCATCTTGAGAAAAGAGCTTCAAAAGTTGGTCAAATAAACCAACACGTTCAAAACAGTCATGACACCAACTTTGAACTTATGATCGTCAATGAGGCAGAATTATCTAATGATTTGGCAAAGCTGCCAAAAAATTTGGAGTCACAGAATGCAATGTTCGGAGGTGGCGAGCACCTTTTTCCCAAAAATAAGTCTGGAAAATGGGGGGGTCGTCTTATATTCAGGGTCGTCTTATATTCGGGTATATACGGTAACTTGGATCAAATATTTGTTCTTGGACAAGGTTTTAAGGGAAAACAGTGTTATTGTGAACTAAAACAGTTTTCTGTAATTGAAATATAGCTCAAATAAAATGAAACTTCATCTAAATATTAAATTAAATTATTCTAATATGAATTTTAAAAAAATAATAGCCCCCTTAGCCCCCAACTCCGCCCCCACCCCACCCTACCCCCCCTCGCATGTCGTGGTAACAAACTCCATGCCGTAACAGCACTGGAAACATTTCTAGGAGAAACACTGTATAACGTTAACATTTCCTGATGCAAACTGAAAGCTATGTTTGCTCATTGTTTTGAGGAAAACATTAGGCAGGATGTGTAATAAATAGGTTGCTTTTTTTATTATTAGTCATAAGCACAGTGTTAGTGGCCAGGTTAATGGGTTTGGTGTGTGTGTGTGTGTGTGTGTGTGTGTGTGTGTGTGTGTGTGTGTGTGTGTGTGTGTGTGTGTGTGGCCTGGTAAATCCTACCTAATAGGGACAAAATGTCCCCACAAAGATGGCAATATCCAAAATCCTTGTACTTTTGGGGACATTTTTTGGTCCCCATGAGGAAAACCTCTTATAACTCATACTAAGTGATGTTTTTTAAAAATGCAGAATGTTTCCTGTGATGGGTAGGTTTAGGGGTAGGGTTAGTGTAAGGGGATAGAATATACAGTTTGTACAGTATAAAAACCACTACGTCTATGGAATGTCCCCATAAAACATGAAAAGACAACAAGAGTGTGTGTGTGTCAGTGTGTGAACCAAAAAATACAGTACAACACACCCCTGCTAAAACTGTTGGGTTTTGTGATGTAAAAAAGAAAGATAAATACCGTTTACACTTTTAAACTACTACTAGAGTAGTAGTAGTAGTATGACACCCCTAGTACTACTAGTAGTAGTAGCAGTAAGGCAGGTTAAGGCTAAAACTTTTAAAATGTACTATAAATGAATCATTTTTAATAAAAAATAATAATAGTTACATGAATATTTAAATCTGTTGCATTTCACAGGTAGATTTTTAAAAATTGACTGTAAGGGAATGCAAATTTGTTTTATGTTTTAAAAGCTATTACAATAATGAAATGATTTTGGGAGTTTATGTAATAATTTCTCATAATCTAAAATATTTTATTACATTATGAGCTCAAGATTTTATTACATTTTGAGAATGATTACATTAAGAACATTTTGTTACAATAATAATGTAATACTTATTACATCATGTGCAGTTTTTACATTGAGTTTCTACAAACTGCATAATTTGTGTCCGTTGTGTAAAAACAACTGTCTTCAAACATTAAAAAGGGAATGTCACACTGAACTTATTCTTCATGCACCTCTCGAGTCCTCAGTCAACATTGTTGACATTCTCGTGGATGAGTGGAGCACTATTACCTTGTCATCTGCTGATGACCCTCTCTGATTATTTGTCTGCAGACACCATCTTATCTATCGATGTGTTCCGCAAAGGCTCCATGTTTGCCAGCTGTGCAAAGGTGACTCTTTTATTTTTTCTTAGAAAGCTGCACATGGATCTTTTCACTGGCATGTCATGGCATTTTAAAATATCTGAATGCATAGTTTCGCCCACACATAGAAAAACAAGATATTTATGTAACCTTTCATGCAGGACAAGTCCTTGCGGCTGTGGAAGATGGATCCAGAGAGCGGCTACGTGCACTGCGTGGCTCAGGGCAGCGGACACTCCAATGCCGTGGGCTCTATCGCCTGCTCCAGGTCAGATATATCACTGTATATATCGGTTAGATAAGCAGTATAAGTCTCTTTGAAAAGTTTGTTTCCTGAATGATTGACAGTTTTTGCTAAACTGATAACATGGTCTGTTACATTTAAATCAAATAATTGCAAAACCTGGTCAAAATAACCCATTTTAATATAGTTCATGAACTTTTTAGAGTTGCCAAGTTATGCTGCACATATTGGCTATTTTACAACTTTAGAACGTGACCTATCCAACCAGATTTGAAGGGATAGTTCACCTAAAAATTTACATTTACTTTCCCTCTTGTTATCCCAAATGTACCGGGAATATAGACGGCAGCAATTTGTGTTGTATATGCAAGCTGTTGGACTGGAAAGTAGTACTTCTGCATTACCACACTTGGGGTTCGGTTCATTTGGTCCAGCCCAAAAATCGAAACAGTCAAAACAGCGTCAGGAATCCCTCCGTCACACACACAAACCAGGATCTGCTGCGAGGAGACGCGGTTCTGACTCCTGTACCGAACTGTGATGCCACTATCACAGTTCGCCACTATGACGCTTCTAAGAACCAAGCATGCTTGAGCATTCTGTACTTTTTAGGCTTGCACATTGTGACATCACTTCCTGTTTTTGGTTAGTTTAGATGTCTTTGGTCCATGTTGCGTTCATATTTCAATCTAACCTCATTAGAGTGCGTTTGGAAGCAGAATGAGACCCCATGGAAAGGTGGTGTGATTTCTCTGTTGGTGCGGTTCCTTTGATGTTCAGATGTCCCTGTCCGCTTGTTTTAATCACTGCGTAGTCTTCACTGTATACATTAAACAGATTAATCCTTATTAAATTTACAAAAATGATTCGGTCAAGAGCAGTGATTGATTTTTCTTTGTCTTTTGTTGTTTGATTAATGTCATTAGAGACGGCAGCAGGAATATATTAGGCTGCTGTCACTTTAAGTGAATGCACGGATCCAATATACTTATACACATGCGTTATCTTTCTCAACAGTTTGTTCACTTAAGACATAACTGACTGTGTTAAAGAGGATACTTGCCAAACGGGCATTTGCAAGCACAAGAAGATGTGAAAGAGTTCAATTCAGTATTTGCGTTCTGTTTGAGACGTGGATTTCTGCGTGCTAGCTTCGGATGTTTGCATACAGAAAACTTCCCACATAGCGTGTAATGAGTTGTTCCCTTTTGCATCTTGCGCTTGAATATTTAAATTGGCAAGGCTTGAAGGGGTCATGATTTGAGAAATCAACTTTCCCTTGAGCTTTTGATATATAAAAGGTCATGGTAATTTAAGAATATCCTGTATAAGTTTCAGAGCTGAAAACATCCTTGTTAGTCAAATAAAAGCTTTTATTGACACCAGACCCAGCAAACGATCGATCCCAGAATATGCCAACCCTTGGCGTCATCGTGTGGTGAAACACCACCTCAACAGAATAAGAACAACGCCTGATTCTGTAGCCACGCTCCCACCGGCTCGTGCCACTGACATGACACAGGCCTACATAGAGCTAAACCGGATCGAACTTCTAAGCAATAAACATACCGCATAAGCTTCTTTCGGATTCCAATATTATGAATGCATGGAGGAACTTTATTTTTAATTAAGATCCAGCTCACGTGGGGAAGACTGCGCGTTTGTTCCTTCATTTCTGATCACGGATTTGTTTGTAAACGAGACTGGATTTGCAGACAGGATGAGATTACATGAATGAATGAAGCAACACACTAATGTGAGTAAAAATGTTTTTTATATGTGATAGTATTGTATTGTTACAGATCGGTTGACATCTGTTGATTATGAGTATGTGTCTAACAGAACATACCTTAGCACACTGTCAAAGGCTGAAGAATCCTATATTTGTGGTTCTTGATGTGCGTTGTTCACTCTCTTGACTTGATATTTGAAGGAAAAATACAATCACGGAAGTTCTGATCATGCTGTCTGCAACGTACTTGGTGTGCGTGTGTCCGTATGTGCGGTTCGCACTTATATCCACCGATCGGGCAGGCCAAGTAATAAAAAAATAACATTCTAGTCAATCGCAGGTGGATGAGGGATAAATCATTGTGTTGGTTTGATAAAGATGTTTTGCGAGCCCTGTGGGACGAATTATTCCGGTTGCCGTTTCCCCACACGCTTTAAAACAGTCCCTCACGGTGTACTCGCGGGTGTATACGCAAATTTTATCCAATCCTAGCCGTGGGCGTTTTCTTCCTAGTCTTCAGTGCGGCACGCCCATAAAAGAGAGAGCCTCAAAACCAAGGTAGAAAATAGCCTATTACTTATTCATTATGATGTTTTTGAATGTAAAAACCACGTGAATGTCATAAGTTGACCTCAAACAACAGTAAAAAAAAATGTAAAAAGCCAGTTCTTGACACTTTAAACTTTCGTGACAATGCAGCACTGGCCCATCAACTGTCCCGAGCGCCATTCATGTTCTCACAACATTGCATTGCTAGAATTCATAAAAATATTTCTGGCCAACTGGTAATTGACATGGTTTCATTTACTCGCCAACACAGTTTTTTACTCACTTTTGGCTCTTGCCAAGTGCTAATTTTTGCCCCTGCTCCTATCGTTTGGCTTCAGAAGACATTGAACATCCACTGGGATCATTTGGATTACCATCACGATCATTGTGTGTGGTTTTTCAAGTGTCAACCGAGCAGCACCCATTCAGTGGCATCATATGGACTCACAGAGATGGATTATTTTCCTAAAATTCTTTGGCAATCTGAAAAAAGCAAGCCATATACATCGGGAATGGCATCAGTGTGAATAAATGATAAGAGACATTTTTGAGTGAGCCAGAACTATCCATTTTATAACAGGGTGGTATGGGAACAGCACCAGTCATGACCGCAAAGCCCTGCAAAGAGTCGTGCGCTTATCCGAGCGTATCTCAGGGTCCGCTCTCCCGTCTCTGCAGGACGTCTACTCCAAACGCTGCAAAGGTAGAGCTACCAAGATCATCAAGGACTCTAATCACCCTGCAAACCCTCATTTCACGCTGCTGCCATCTGGTAAGCGCTTCCGAAGCCTGATGGCCAAAACTGAGAGACTCAGGAGGAGCTTCTTCCCCCAGGCCATCAGACTCCTGAACTTAACATCACGTGACTTCACTTCAGGATAAACATCGATACACTGTCATTGCACTGCACTTTCTGTTCTCGTTGTTACTGTGTAACAACCTGTTATAAACCTGTTTGCACATTATACTCTTTATACATTTGTTAACCACATATTTATAAGTCTACAGTTTACTCACTGCACAGTTTACTTCAATTATTTTATTCCACTTTATCCTTATTTTTACTTTTTTTCTTGACTTGATTATTTATAATTCTACAGATATAGACATATATATATATATATATATATATATATATATATATATATATATATATATATATATATATATATATATATATATATATATATATATATATATATATATATATAAATAGGATAAAAAAGTATATATATATATTAGTACTTTTTTTATCCTATTTCTATATAATTTCCTCCTTGTGTTTTTAACTGTGAATTTGCACTGTCCATGGAGCGGACCTGTTTACATTTCACTGCCGGTTGTATATTCTGTATATAACTGTGTATGTGACAAATAAAACTCTTGAATCTTGAATCTTGAACAGGGAACTTAATAACTGTGCAAATAAGTATTAGTTTTTGAGTTCTTCCCGTTTCCCTGTTCCTGTATGCAGGTTAAAGAAAGTCTTCCTGGTGTCAGGCAGTCAGGACTGCACTATTAAGGTGTGGGAACTGCCTGACCCTCCTCCCGCCGAGGGATGTGAACCGGTCTTGACGGCACGACTTACAGAGAAAGCTCATGACAAGGTCGGTCTTTTCCCTCGTCACGTTCAGTCTCACACAGGAAATCTGAAACGTGGCAGAGAACATGTTTTGACAGCACGTGCTCAGTTTTTTTCAGTCTTTTTTTTTGTTTTCTTGTGTGTCCACTGCGTCAAAACAAAGTGTTGAGATAAGAGTAAAATGCACATTTTTATTGTGTAACCATAATTTATCATTTTCATCAACGTTCATTATCATGTTCAAAATAACAAATTGGAAAAAAAAATGCTGTTTATATACACGATTGTCATTTTGTTTCATCATCCCCCTCTTCTGTTGTCTTGTCTCTTGCTGGAATATTCCTGAAGGATGTGAACAGTGTGACCATCTCTCCCAATGACAAACTGCTGGCATCTGGCTCTCAGGATCGCACGGCTAAACTCTGGTCCCTGGCTGACATGAGTCTGCTAGGCGTCTTCAGAGGTCATAGTCGAGGTATTTGGTGTGTTCAGTTCTCTCCTGTGGACCAGGTCCTAGCCACAGCCTCAGCAGATGGCTCGGTGAAGGTCTGGGGCCTCCAAGACTTCAGCTGCCTCAAGGTAACTTGCACTTGGAGGTTGTTGAGTTTTTTGTGTGTTTTCTAGCTTCTCTGGGTATAGGCCTGTACACCCTGGGACATATATCGCGCGCACTTATCACCAGCGTTTTTCGAGACGTTCACACCCAAGGCGATGCACCGAGCGAACGTGCAAAACAGTGGATGGCACTCCCGGTACACAAGGTGGTGCTGCAGCACTTTACGCTTCTGACACTCACTCTTCACACAGAAGAAGAAGAGAGACAGTATTTACGTGCTTGCCAAAACCATTCACACACTTTTTGCTAACTGGCAAGCAGCATTAGCAGTTCATCTTCTCCTTTGTCTACTTACTACTTACTTACTTCCACCTTCTCCTTTGTCTACTTACTACTACTTCGTCATATCAATGTGTGCTTAGCAAGACCGATTTGTGCTTGAGCGCCACCAAGTCGTGTTTTACTGTAACTTCAGCAGCTCCAGGCACGTGAACAAAAGCGCCAATCTCATTGGTCGGACAGTTTTTAACATGCTGTGTCAAAATAAAAAAAACGAACCCAAGGCGTTTTTTAAAAAATGACGCTTTTACGCCTGCCGTTTTACATGTCGGTGTGCACGCTCACATTGGCGCCCTTTGTTTAGTCACAAGGCGTTAAACGTTGGCGACCCGGTGTGAACAGGACTTATCAGCTATAGTGTATCAGAAACATGCTCATTGCTTAAGAGTCATCTTATTGCTTTGCTTATTATTGGGAACATACTTGTTGCTTAGGCTTTTAGTTATTGAAATATGCTGCCCTAGATCACCCGGCTATCAGCAACATGCCTTTCTTTAAAGCTTATCTAGTGCATCGGTGACATGCTGTTGTTTAAGGCTTATCTGATTGTTATGTGGAACATTTGTGTATGTGAAAGAGTGTGGAATCATGTTCATGGATGAGGTAGCACACGGTTTCCATGGTTTATATGCAAGCAAACCGATGACCGAAAGTACTAAGGATACATAGTCATTGCCGGACGACACTGTGACATGGGATCATTCCACGTCAACTCAACCATGGCTCAAATATTTGCCTTTGTTAATATTTTTTTTTCTGTAGAAAGACAAACATAGTGATGAAAGCCAAAATATGAAATGTCACCGATGTATATTTACTGAGTAATCCACTATTGCGCACCGCACGTGCAGAATTATTAGGCACATTGATTTTCTGATCATATTTTTTTCCAGGCACATTCCAAAACACATTAATCTTAATAACTACTATTCATTTGGTATTTAATCATTTATAAGGGATATATAATTGTTCATGAAGGCTGGAAATGAAAAACACCTTATATTCAAGTGTGCATAATTATTAGGCACGTTTTTTTTTTTTTTTTTTTTTTTACAGATAAAATGAGCCAAAAAAGAGATTTTTTTAGGAGGATGCAATACTAAAGCAATGCTAGAAATTGCAGTTAAGGCGTGAACACTGGACAGTGAAATGCTCATTGGGTCAGCAGGGTCAGACAAAAATAGGTGGCGAAGAAAAGAAACGTTAACTGCAAAAGAATTAAGGTAAAGAATTAAGTGTGAAGCCATCAGGAACCCTTTAATCTCCAGCGCTACCATTTTCCAGAACTGCAACCTACCTGGAGTCTCCAGAAGTGCATGGTGTCAGGATCTCAGAGACTTAAAGGAATAGTTCACCCGAAGATTAAAATTAGCCCATGATTTACTCACCCTCAAGCCATCCTAAGTGTATATGACATTCTTCTTTCAGACGAATGAGAAAGAGTTATATTAAAAAAAATGTCGTGGCTCTTTCAAGCATTATAATAGCAGTGAATGGCTGGTTCTGTTTTGACGTCAATAAAAGTGCATCTATCCATCATAAAAAATAATAATAAAGGCCTTCTATAAAAATATCCATTTTATTAACCCCCTGGAGCCGTGTGGAGCAGTTATATGATTGATAGATGCACTTTTATGGATGTCAAAAACAATCCATCAAGTCACTGCCATTATAAAGCTTGGAAGAGCCAGGACATTTTTAATAATAGCTCCGATTTTATTTTATTCGTCTGAAAGAAGAATGTCATATACACCTAGGATGACTTGAGGGTGAGTAAATCATGGGCTAATTTTCATTTTTGGGTGAACTATCCCTTTAAGTTAGGTAAAGAGTCCTAAAAAATGACCCCCACTTAAGATTCACAAGCTGAAGTGTTGTAAAATACACAAAGACTTTTTTTATAGGCTTTATAGACAGATGAGAGTGACTCTTGAAGGACCAGCATCACATCCTCTTCGCAGTAAGTTTTGGGAGTTAATTTTTTGTCCATCACTAATTCTAATTCACAACAATTATATATCACTTATAAATGATTAAATACAAAATTAATAGTAGTTATTAAGATTAATGTAGTTTAGAATTGGTAAAATGTGCCTGGAAAAAAAATATGATCAGAAAATCAACGTGCCTAATAATTGATTTGGAGCCAAATTAGAGGGGTGTAGAAATGACTTTAGAAAGATGGCAGCATCATTGGTTTATTTTTACACAGAGATTGCTAGGTCTATTACTAAAATCTGTTGACTTTTGCAGTCTTTGTTTCATTATATGCCAACGGTGACGGTTCAAAAATGGGAAAAGCACTTCTTGTGTTTTTTTGCCTCAAGTTTGCATGCCTGTAACTCAAAAAGTATTAAAGATATCTTAATATCCTTTTATATTCTGGCTCTTAACAAACTTTTCTTTTAGTATTTTAATTTTAAAGGCCCTTTATGGTTCAATCCCAGAGATATGGAGATCTCAATATGGCCATGAGTAAATTGTACACATTTGCAGTCTTCAAAAACCAAATGTGGGTCACTTTGGATACACCTGATACTTTTTTCTTTTAAAGAGGGATGTCTGAAGAACAAATAATGTTGAAACTAGTCATGCATCCTGTGGTTTTCTATCAGCTCAATTACATGCACCATTCCTGTCTGAGTGCCATAAGTATTCTTTTTCTAACGTTGGCGTGCTTGTAACTTTTAAAGTATTCAAGATATCTTAATATCCTTGTAGATTCTCGTTCTTAAACTGTTCTTTTGGAACCTTAATTTTTAAGGCCTATATAGTTAAGTCCCATAGATATTGGGACCCCAATGTGACTCCATGTCCAAAGAGTTGAATTTAAAAAAGTTTATAAAAGTAACTTTTTAAAAGTTAGTCACATGATATCTGTTTTATCTCTGCAGACATTTGAGGGACATGATGCCTCTGTGCTAAAGATCATATTTGTCAGTCGAGGAACTCAACTAGTGTCTAGGTGGGTATCTTACATTTTCTGACTGCGGTGAAAACAGTTCACATGCGCTCTGTTCAAGTTACTATATAAACTTATTTGAATGAGAATATTTGCACAGATTTTATGAAGGTTTTAGAGTATTTTTTTGTGCTTGTGGTTCATAGAACAAACGTGTGCCTTTTTGACCCAACTCTGTTTCTCTGTCATTCTTCAGTGGATCTGATGGACTTGTGAAGTTGTGGACCATAAAAACGAACGAGTGTGTGAAAACATTTGATGCTCACCAGGACAAAGTGTGGGCTCTGCATGGCAGCAGCAAAGACGAGCTGATGGTGACGGGATCAGCCGACTCCACCATCACACTGTGGAAGGTCAGTCCACCTGACGCGTGTCCTAGACGTGTAAAACACTGTTATGAAACCGAATGCGAAATGAAACACCGCCAACTGTATCTTGTGCGGAAACATACCAAGAGAAAAGGCCCATTGTTTTACACCATGGCACTGATCATGATGAATATGTTCCAGTTCCTTATTTCTGGATTATGTACTGCTATTCATGATGATGAAGCAGATCTCAAGCATTTATATTTATTTTAATGTTACATAAATTTGATGTTACATACATGTTCCTTCAAAAGATTTAAATGTTCAAATCAAAAAATATGAAGCAGCACAACTGTTTTCAACATTATTAATAATGGGAAATGTTTCTTGAGCATCAAATCCTCATATCAGAATGATTTCTGAAGGATCATGTGACCCTGAAGACTGGAGGAATGATGCTGAAAAGCTTTATACACAGGAATAAATTACATTTTACAATAGAAAACGGTTATATCTTATATTTTTCACAATATTCCTGTTTTCACTGTGATTTTGATCAACCTTGGTGAGCAGAAGAGACTTCTTCCAAAAACATAAACAAAAATGTACTGTATTTTTCAGTGAAGCCAAATATTGAGCAATATTTTTACACAGTATTTCCATTCAGGAGAGCTTGATTCATACATCTGATTTGATTGGACTTGTGATATTATTGATATTATTTGCTACATCAGCAGAAAAAAAGTCATTACATATAAAGTTATTACACCGAACAGATGCCATTTTCCACACTTGTACTATTGTGCTTGCAAATTGTGTGCAGTAAGTCCAACAACACATACAAAAATGTGGGCCAAGTTTATGATTTACTAATTTGGATCTGAAACAGGATGTTGTCTGATTAACTCGCATAAAAGCACATTGTAGTGCAAGTAGGTCAGTGGGTTAATGGCAAGATTGACTCTGTGTGACTCTGTGTGTTACAGTACATGCATATGCATAACCTCTTGCAGAATCTGTGAAATTGTGAGTAATTTTGAACAAAATAAGAGATGTCATACAAAATTCATGTTATTTTTTTTATTTAGTGCTGTCCTGAATGAGATATTTTACATAATAAATGTTTACATCTAGTCCACAAGACAATAAAATAGCTTAATTCATAAAAATGACCGCCGTTCAAAAGTGTACCCTTGATTCTTAATACGTTCCCTGGATGATCCACGGCTGTTTGTGTTTTGTGATGGTTGTTCTCGAGTCCCTTGTTTGTCCTGAGCAGTTGCCCAATGTTCTTCAGAAAAATCCTTCAAGATTCTTCAGTTTCACAGCATCTTTTGCATATTTCAAAAGATAATAATAATTAATAATTTGTTTCATATAGCACTTGTCTGGGTAGTCAAAAGCTTTACATGGAAGGGGTGGGGGGGCAATGTGCAGCATCCACCTGGATGATGCGACGGCAGCCATATTGCACCAGAACGCCCACCACACACCAGCTGATTGGTGGAGAGGAGCCAATCAGGATAGGGGGATGATTAGGAGGCTGTAATGGACAGAAGCCAATGGGCGTATTTGGCCAGGATGCCGGGGTTACATCCCTACTCTTTTTCTGAAGGACATCCTGGGATTTTTAATGACCACAGAGAGTCAGGACATTGGTGTAACGTCCGGTTTAACGACTTTTTGAATTTGAAGACTAAAGTAAATTGTTCTTAATTTGTCTTCCGGGAAACGTAAGTATTTTCTGCTACTTCCGAAGGGCAGTACTAAATGAAGTCATACAGTCACTGCTGGAAAGGGTTCAAACATGCAGAAGATGCTGGAAAACTGAAGAATTTGCAGGATCTTGAGGATTTTTCTGAAGAACATTAGGCAGTTTAACTGCTTCGGACAAATAAGGGACTCAAGAACAACCATCACATTGTGATGATTGTCATCACCAAAAAAACAAAACAGCCGTGGATCATCCAGGTAATGACGCACAGTATTAAGAATCAATAGCCGCGTTTCCACTGTCGGGGCCAAATGCATGCGTGCTAGTGTTTCCACTGTCACTTCTGGGGGTTGATTGGGCCTCGGTGGGGCCTCGGGGCCAACAGACAGGCCGAATACCTTGGTCCACAGCGGACCAGCTCCGGGTAAAGGAGAGGTTACGAACAAAGGTGGAGTTTACCTAGGTTTGGAGACTGTGGCACCGTGGATGATTTCATATACCAGATCATCAGCATTAAAGTCATTTTAAAACCATTTTAGCTCAAAACATGCTTTCAGACAGCAGCAAGTGTTTGACATAACTTCTGTTTGTGATCCATGTGGATTCTGATCTCTGTATAAGGCAGAAATAGTGATGCAAAAGACTATTTGCGCTAACAATTACTATAGTAAACATGGTAAATACGACTGCTTGAAGAAATCAGACAAATCATTTAGGCTATCGCAGTCGTGTATTTATTTAATCTGTCAGTACATCTCGTCTCTTTAATAAAGCAAGCAACTCCGTTTTTTCCGTGAGCTTCCGCTGTTTCTCTGACTGAAAATATAACTATTGGGACTGTCACTGGAGAGAGTGCTAAAGCTGCTCAGGCCGTATTTAGTTGTAATATAAACACTGTCATGTGACTACAAATAAACAGAAGCACATGTGACTGAATAAGAACCTGTTTCATCTTTCTTTAGATAAATAACGGTAAATACCACTTTATTGCTGTGTGACTATTGTGCAATCTCGACACAAATTAATTCATTATGATCAATGTATCACTTATTATTGTAAAACTGTGGTAAACTTGTGTGACGTTGCTCCAGAGAGGCGTGTTATAGGGCATATTTTAGTGAAGCGCTGCGGAGCTTCTGGGCTGACAGTGGAAACACAGCGTGGTTTTGGACTCGGTTCTACAGGTCTGAGGCTATTAGCCCAGCCCAACCCAACCCGGCCCGGCCCGTAGAAAGCCCTGGCTCGCACTGGCCCGACTGTGAAAATGCGGCTAATGGTTCAAAGACTTTTGAACGGGGTCATTTTTTGTCTTGTGGACTATATGTAAACATTTTTTATGTAAAATATCTTATTCAGGACAGTACTAAATAAAAAATAACATGCATTATGTATGATCTCTCTTATTTTGTTAAAATTATTCACATTTTCACAGATTCTGCAAACGGTTCACATACTTTTTCTTGCAACTGTACAACATTTAATGTTTGGCCATGGATTCTAGTCATCTTGAGGACGTTGACAAATGTGAATTTGTCTTTTTTTTTTTTTTTATATATATATATGAAACAAATAAATGGAATTTCACAACTGGAGCATTAATTAATGCATCACCATTCCTATATAACACACACATTATGTGACCAAAACTATGGTCACACCTCCTTATAATTAGCAAGCTATTATAGCTGCACCTATTACTATGTGAAACGGGATGCTCATCTATACTGTCATGCTCCCAAAAATAGCTCTGGTGTGCAAATAATAATTTTCATTCCAGCCAGAACATGTTGTATACTGAAATGATTGTAAGTTGGTCATGCTGTGTATTTGTTTCCATTGTCTATGCTGGCCAGGGATGTATTCCGAGAAAGCAAGGTTAACTTACCGTCACACATACCCTGAGCTTTCGGTTGATTAACCCAACCCTTGCTTACTCAAGGTATGCTGGTTCCAAAAACGCGTCAGGGAGTAAGTTCACACAACCCAGAGTATGTTAAACATGAACACACAATATTCTCAACAGAGCGACGAATCGACGAGTCACCATGGAAACAGACGCTAAGAAAGAGCGCGCCATTCCACTTCCTCCTCTTCTTTTGTTTAATGGCGAGTTACATAACCTACTTAGTGCACATGCCACCTATTTGGTGGTTGTGCAATCATTTTTTCAATGTCTTCGTTTAATAAGCAATCTTTATTCACTGAGAATAAGGATCATATTGTTTGTTTGATGCTAATTAATTGAATGCAGATCCATGTGTGAGATGACAATAAATAAATATATTTGAATTGCATTAATCTTGAAACATTACCTTGTTATAATAGTGCTTTAGAATTAATATATAATATTGTATGTTATAACTTGTAACTAAATGTGTTATATAGTTAATTAATATAACTCTATGAATTATATTACCTGCATCTTAGTACTCTTAATCAAACTACAGGCTTTCCTGTAGCTCAAGCAATAAGAGCGTGGTGCTAGCAACACCAAGGTCATGGGTTCGATTCCCAGGGAAAGCAAAAACTGACAAAATGTAAAAATGTGTACCTTGAATGCAATGTAAGTCGCTTTGGATAAAAGCGTCTGCCAAATGCATAAATGTAAATGTAACCAAACAATTGATGGACTAACCCTGGATCATGAGCTCCGTCTTTGGAATCGAAAGTTATCCGCTTGCTTACTCTTAAACATACCTGGGTATGTCACATAACATGCTTTTTGGAATATCCCTCAGTATTAGTACAATCGTTTGTTTCTCTTTTTTTCCGGTTAGGATGTGACTAAAGTGGAGCTGGCTGAGGAGCAGGCCAAACAAGAAGACCAAGTCCTTAAGTAAGTCACTGCCTGCTTTATGTAACAAACAAATGCAGTAAGGCAGAGAGATACCGGATGAAAGATTTACGAGGCTAAATGTCATAACATTTTGGCAAGCACTTCCTTCCATGCTGATCCATCCTTGATACATGACAGCTTATACATAAACATTATCACTGATTCAATTCTGGGCTTTATAATGTTTTTTTTTTTTTAATAATTGATAATTATTAGTTTCCTTCAGGGTTCGCACAAAGTGCTCAAAGTACTTGAATTTGACTTTTTGAAATTTAAGTCTTGAAACCATTGAAAACAGACATATTTATGAAAAGGTATTTGAAAAGTGATTGATTTATTGAAAGACAATATATATTAAAAAAATTGTTTAATTGATAAAACAATATTTTCATGCAAAATTAACGCTGCAGCCCATCTGATATAGATATAGAGCCATTTCACATGGCTATGAGCGTGATATTACACACATAAATATTCCAGTATATGATACAGCTTTCATTCTTCAGGTCAATCGTATATTCACAAGGGGGAAATCTGTTATCATAGTATCCTTTCTATTGTTGAAGTTACCACAGCCAATGCATGTGCTGCGCTTTATTTGAACCATTTTGTTTTATTAGTTTTTTTATTAATCTTTTTTTTTTTTTTTTAGAATTTGAAAGATAATGAGATTGTTTGATAAGTGAGATCTCTGATTGTAGTCCTTGAAAACCAAAAAAAAAATTAGTGCTTAAAGTCCTTAGGTCTTGGAACCCTGTTCCTAATTTGAAAGTTATAAGGCAAAAGTGATCCATCTGAATCAAGCAGTTTAATGAGTCTCCTGACTGAAGAGACAGTCACTTTATATGATAAACAGTTTTATTTTAGGATTTTATTCACATATGAGCATTGATCAGCGCAGAACAAACTTGCTTTCTTCACAAATCATAAGTGGATGAAACCACTCGATTCATTCTGATCTCTTTGACTTTTTTTGAAACCTCAAAATTTGCCTTGGATGGATCTTCAATGAAGAAACCTCAAGTTTCACTATATCATCTTTGTGTTTCAAAGATGAATGAAAGTCTTAATGGTTTGTTTAAGGAACGACATGAGGGAGAGTTTTGGACGAACAAACCCATAGTTCAAACAAAGTCCAATAGAAGAGAGCTCATCTTAGGGAAAAGTATGGTCAAGGTGCTCTAGGGTTTGTAATAGTCCATCAAAGAAAACTTTAGGATGACCATGACACTCTTTTGGATTAAAAAACCTTTATTGTCAGATGGCAATAAATAAAAATTTTTAGTAAATTTTAGAAAGTATTGCTGCTGCTTATTGTCTGTCATTCCAAAACACATCTCCCTTTGAGTGCTAATGGATTTTGTGGTGTCTTTGCAGGCAGCAGGAACTGTCAAATTTACTTCATGAGAAGAAGTACCTGAAGGCTCTGGGTATCGCTATCTCTCTGGATCAGCCGCACACTGCCTTGCGAGTCATCAGAGGTAGTTTTTCTTTTGTTTCTCTGCATTAATGAGTCAACCTGCCAAATGCATTTATTTTAAAAGGCCACTTTGATTGTTAGGAATCAAATCTGGTAGAGCCACATTTTTATACTCCCATGTTTACTCGCCTGTAATCTGAGACGTTCTGCCGCCTCCATTTAAAACTTCAGTTGTCCAGCATTTATTTGTTTGGAAAAAGTGAATGTGCTTTAGTTTCCTGAGTGTTGTAATTCAAACACTGGCTCATTTCCAGTGGTGGCTTAAGATTGTGTAAGGTGATGTTTGTTGTGTTACTCATTTCTTGTATTTGATCATTGTTCCTTTAACCACATCTATGTTTAACACAATACGACAGGTGCATTCACTTCTTCAGAAATTCCAGCGTTGCTCTTTTGCTGAACTGGTTAAACCTCAGAAATGCCAAATCCATTTAATGTCACTATTGTGTAAGATTTCTATTCCAAATAAATGCAGATCTGATCTTTCGCACTTTCTATTCATCAAAGAAAAAGAAAAAGAAATCACAGTCGCCACCAAAATATTAAGCAACATTTAGTAACACTTAATTTTGCAGTGTCCTTGTTACATATGTTACATGTATTTACCATAGTAATAACAGTAAATTATGCACAATTACAACTAACCCTCACACAAACCCTAATCCTACCCTAACCCTATAGTAAGTACATGTAGTTAATTAATATTACTCATACTTGGATATAAAATTACACTAACAATGACACCTTAAAATAGTGTCATTTTTTCCCCCACATTGATAAGTCATTATTATTAGTTGAGCATCAATAACAATTACTAATAGTAACAGACGACTAAATCAGCATATTAGAATGATTTCTGAAGGATCATGTGACATTTAAGACTTAAGACACTCGTTCGTTGGCAGAAACTTCTACATGCCACTTCCTTTGCCAGCAAAAGCTGTCAGAAGACACAAATCAAATCATATGATTTCAAGATAAATGATGGCAATTATTGAGCTGCAAGTTTTTATTCTGTTTAAAAAAAGTGTTAACTAAACAAGATGTTTAGAAGTTTACGCTAGAAATGTACGTTTAATGACAATGGATTGTTTAGATTTGACTAATATCAGTTTACTGACTTAATGCACAACTTAACAGTACAATTTTTTTAGTTATTTATTATTTATTTATTTTTGTTTCTGATATTTATGTGTGTATATTTAATATTGTATATAGGTTATTATATTTTTATTTATTTTAGTGTATATGGTGTAGTTATTGTATAAAGTCTATTTGTCAAGCACACATAGACTTAGCTGGTTTTGCAGCAAAAGACAATAAAAATGTGTTAAATACCAATGAACTGGCTAAAGTGGCATTTTGGAAAATAAGGCATTTCAATAACTGACCTTTTCATTGCCATTAAAGTGAAATTACTGAACCTAAGCATACTAAGCCTTAGCCTGATTAAAAGAAAAAAAACGAATTTAAAAGAAAAATGTCAGATGGTCTTTTGCATCTGAATTAATCATGATATGTTATTTTCTTTAATCTTTCATAGAAATTCGCCAGCAGGAGAATGGGATACAGGAGCTAGAAAAGACTCTCCTGAAACTCCGCCAGGACCAAAAAGGTACACGCCATGTGTTGGTGTAGTGCGCTATAGGGGTTAAACGGATCGCAGTTGATGCGTGAGCCATGCGGTCCAGGCTCCACGGTTCGTCATGCATGTGATTCACAGATTAATTGCAAGTTTAACCGCCATAGAGTGCAAGGTTATCATTAGCACGTGTTTTGTCTTGCGTAGTTTACACATTCAATAGATTTGAACCATTCAAGCTCTGGAAGAAGCTAAAGAGAATTTATTGGGTACTTTTAATCTGTGCGCACACACACACAGAGAGAGGCGCGTTTCATTTGATTTCCCTTTCGCGTCTCCATGCACTTGAATGGACACATAAGCTGCTTTTCCACTTTTGGGCCGAACGGTTCTTATTGCGTAACCATTCCATTCCGTGCTGGTCCGTTCCAGTCGGTACGGTTACAGTTTAATTTTCCACTGTGGGGTTGATAACGGCCGCTCTTTGGAATGTAATTCAAATGCGGCAGTCGTTGCCTTGGTAACGCAAGTTTGTTTAAAGACAGTATGTAAATAACGAATGCATTATGATCAGGTATTTCTTTTAAGTTTATTAATCTGCATTTACGTTACTCAAATGTGGCACTTAGCCAGCTACAGCGAAACTGGATGCCAGGCATCAGACAAGTGACAAAGTGACAGAGTTGTAATCGTGCCGTGCCGCACTAGGCTCAAGTGGAAACACAGCTGGAACCGTTCCTTACCGTTCTAAGAACCGTTCGGCCCGACGGTGGAAAAGCAGCTAACACACTTTTGTCATTATGACATGCATGTCAAAATACCTCTCTGCAGGTATTCTCGTAAACACAGTCGGTTATGTCTTAAGTTAATGTAAACAGTTCAGAAATCGGATGTGTATCATTATATTGGATCCAAGCATTATGTCTTAAAGTGACATCAGCCTATAAATACCTGCTGTTGTCATTTGGTGTTAATCAAAAAAACAAGCGGTAACACTTTTTAAGGGTTCAATTCTCGCTATGAACTAGTTGCTTACTAGCATTCATATTACTAGGATATTGTCTGTTTATTAGTACTTATAAAGCACATATTAAGACTTTATTCTGCTTGACCTTATTCTACATCCCTAATCCTACCCATACCGAAACTCAACAACTACATTACTAACTATTAATAAGCAGCCATTAGGACTTTATTGAGCAAAAGTCATAGTTAATACTGAATGCGTTTCTCATACTAAAGTGTTGCAGCTTTAACAAAGATTAATCTATATTAAATTTACACAGTGAACATGCTATTTTACATTTATTTATTACATTTCTGTACCTGAAATGAATTCTACAGTTATACTTTATTTGTGGCTTTGTTATATTGTATTTATCTGCTCTTGTAATTAGTATATTTGTTCTTATTACTGACTGTTCACTTGCCTTTAATGTTTGAGCTTTATTAGTCAACTCCGTTGAACCACTAGTGCGCTAGTATAGGTCATCAGATTGATTGTGACTGCCTTACCTCATTGTGTGTTGTTTTCAGAGACTGTTCTGCGCTACTGTGTGGTGTGGAACACTAACTCGCGCAGCTGTCTGGACGCTCAGGCCATCCTGCAGGTGCTGCTCACACACCTGAGCCCAGAGGAGATGCTGCAGTATCAGGGGGCTCGTACGCATCTGGAGGGCCTCATCCCGTACACAGGTGGGGTGCTGTTTTCATCCAGGCCAACTAGTAACACATGATGTGTTTCTGTGTTAAAGTGCTTTCTGGCATTTTCATTAAAGTATGTAATAAATTTGCATCTTGTTTCCTGCAGAGAGACACATGCAGCGGATTGGCCGTCTCCTGCAGGCCTCAATGTTTCTGGATTATATGTGGCAGAAAATGCGTATTACAGGTGGTAAAGAGAGGTAAAAACAAGTTCCCAAAACTTCCTGGTTGTGTATTTATTAAATGATCAGTGGTGTTTGCTAAGGGAAGAATACGTATTATTGCTCATACTCAGGGTTAAAGGGGTCATGAACTGAGAAATCAAAATTTCATTGATCTTTTGGCATATAAGAGCTCATTGTACTATAAAAATATCAGAACTCAAACTTCATTAAAAACAGCTTTTATTGAAACCAAGCTCCCAAAATTTCTATTTTCGGATTTTGTCACACTATTACCTCATAGTTTGAAAGACTACCTCTGCAGAAGAAGATCAAAGCCTAATTCTTTAGCCCCATCTACCGATTCGTGCATGTCTTGTAGTAGCAAACACAGGATTACTCCAGTAACAAATCAATAGGGATGCCTCTGAGGATTTCAAGACGTTTACAAGACGAAGTGCTTATGGAAAAACACAATCTTTTCATTGCCATCCTTGTGATCCTAACATTAAGAAAGCGTGTATGAACTACTTTTAACAAAGTTCCAGTCAGATCGCGTCAGTAAGACACTGTTCTTTTCTTCACTTCATTTTACTGCAGTTTCGTTTTTAATCACAGGCTTTTCAGAAAGACTGTAAATCATGCAGTGATGACTGTAATGGACTGTAACGACTGTTGCTTTGTTACAAATCATTTGACATGTACTCACTTGACTTTAGTAGTACTTCCAAATCTTGAATTTGGCACGGCCATCCAAACGGAGTGTTTAAAAGAGACTGTCAAAAACAGGATAGAAAAAGCCTAAATTAGAATTGTTTTTTGATGTAAAAAATCTTGCCTATATTATAAGTAGACCTCGTAGAACATTATAAAATTAAATGGTACATAACACACAGTTTCTGCCAATCTCATGTTAATCTTGAGTACCTATAGAGTAGTGTTGCAGTTTTATCAGATTTATAAAAGACAGATATGCTGTACCGATTCCTTCCTGAGAACAGCCAAACTCGTGCAGTGGGCAGAGCTAAAGAGTCACGAGCACACACACACACACACACACACACACACACACACACACACAATTCACTCACCTAAAGGATTATTAGGAACACCTGTTCAGTTTCTCATTAATGCAATTATCTAATCAACCAATCACATGGCAGTTGCTTCAATGCATTTAGGGGTGTGGTCCCTTTCACAATCTGCTCAGTTACTGGGATTTTCACGCACAACCATTTCTAGGGTGTACAAAGAATGGTGTGAAAAGGGAAAAACATCCAGTATGCGGCAGTCATGTGGGTGAAAATGCCTTGTTGATGCTAGAGATCAGAGGAGAATGGGCTGACTGATTCAAGCTGATAGAAGAGCAACTTTGACTGAAATAACCACTCGTTACAACCGAGGTATGCAGCAAAGCATTTGTGAAGCCACAACACGCACAACCTTGAGGCGGTTGGGCTACAACAGCAGAAGACCCCACCAGGTACCACTCATCTCCTCTACAAATAGGAAAAAGAGGCTACAATTTGCACGAGCTCACCAAAATTGGACAGTTGAAGACTGGAAAAATGTTGCCTGGTCTGAAGAGTCTCGATTTCTGTTGAGACATTCAGATGGTAGAGTCAGAATTTGGCATAAACAGAATGAGAACATGGATCCATCATGCCTTGTTACCACTGTGCAGGCTGGTGGTGGTGGTGTAATGGTGTGGGGGATGTTTTCTTGGCACACTTTAGGCCCCTTAGTGCCAATTGGGCATCGTTTAATTGCCACGGCCTACCTGAGCATTGTTTCTGATCATGTCCATCCCTTTATGACCACCATGTACCCATTCTCTGATGGCTACTTCCAGCAGGATAATGCACCATGTCACAAAGCTCGAATCATTTCAAATTGGTTTCTTGAACATGACAATGAGTTCACTGTACTAAAATGGCCCCCACAGTCACCAGATCTCAACCCAATACAGCATCTTTCGGATGTGGTGGAACGGGAGCTTCGTGCCCTGGATGTGCATCCCACAAATCTCCATCAACTGCAAGATGCTATCCTATCAATATGGGCCAACATTTCTAAAGAATGCTTTCAGCACCTTGTTGAATCAATGCCACGTAGAATTAAGGCAGTTCTGAAGGCGAAAGGGGGTCAAACACAGTATTAGTATGGTGTTCTTAATAATCCTTTAGGTGAGTGTACATCATGGCATTATACCTGGATATCTTTCGATTCTCTATACGTTCGTGTTGTTTACATTATATGCACTTATGTGCCGATTGCCAACAGAATTTGATGCAGTTTCACTCACTGCCTGCGGCTTCGACTCCTGACCGGGAATGAACACACACTTGCAGAACTCTGTTGCTGCTCTGGGAAAGCAAACTGCTTCCACTGTTTAACGCTGGGTTGAATAAGGTTATCTTTCCCTTGTCCTCCTTTAGTGACGTTGATTTTCGTGGTCAAAATGCCAGCGCTGGCAGAATATTTACACCAAGTCAGAATGCATGATATAGCATTAGACATCCCCCTTTAAAAGAAGAAAACATCTTCCAACACTTGAGCAGTCACCCAGATTTGCACCAGCAGTTTTTAGAAAAACAAAGCTGACTAGAAAGCAAATCTATAGATCTAAAGAGGCAATAATTTTCTTCAGGTAGCAAGTTTTCTTCAAAATAGACCACCTTAGTTAAGTGCATCACATGCAAAATGATGAACTGTTGTTTATTTCCTTTTCTATTTCTAGACATAAGTCACCACTCAATTCTGATCTTCCAGGAAGTGGGTTTAAATCAACACCATTCTCTCAAACTTTTTCAACAAATATTAAACATTCCTTTCGCCTATTAAAAGAATCACTCATTAATCTTGAACGGTTCACTTGTCAAATCTTATTTTTCCTTGTTATTGCTGTTGGCATTCTCACTTGGAAGTATGTAAGGTAGTTGTGTAAAGCATCTTCAAAAATGTTTTCCTGTGAACTTGTAACAATAAAAGCATTTATACTGCATTCAACATTTGAATGAAACATTGGTTATATGTAAACAATATGATTTGCGCAATAAATCCATCAGAAATTCCCACAAAATTTGCATACTTTTGACATGTCGGAGACAGACATCACTGCCTGCTTTTTTTCTAAGCATATCTCAACTTTGAGACAAAAATTCTTAATGCTTTCTCTGATCCGTTGTCAATCCCACAATTAAGGCTTTTAAAAGGTCTTAAAACAGAGCAGAAAGTCTTGAATTCATAGTTTTTCATAAAGAATTCATAATCTTCCCCAGTATTTTTGTCCTGTTGTCCAATACAAATATCTAAACGTCTTTGATGCATCTATTTGAGAGTCTTGAAAAAATGACCAAAAACTGTGATTCTATGATTAAAGCAAAAACAAATATCTGTTATGAAAACTTTCATTTGAATAAAGTTTTCTGAGCTCATTGGCAGATAATTATAAACTTGCTTCATTTTTGTCAATTGGACACAGAAATCGAGACTTAATATTTTGTTATTTTGCATCTCAAGAAAATGTATCTTGATTTTAAAAATCTTTAGCCAGTTGCACTGGAAAAACAAGACTGAGGAAGAACATCACTTTTTTGCTGTGTGATCAGAATGAAGATATTTTATTGATATAGTGGATGGGAGCAGAGCGATTCAAACTGCTTTTTTTTTTTTTTTTTAATGAATTATAAAGTAAGATATCTGTTGGAAGTTGTATATCTACTTGCAACTCTGAAGTGTTGCTAATACAACTCAGTATGTTTCTCCTAGACATTTACATTTAGAAAACATCGAAACATTTTCCTTTCAGTTTATTCCATACATTTTCTTAAAAGGGTCTTTAAAAGTCTTAAATTTACCTTCATAAAACACAATTCTGACTTTATATCTCTCAATTCTGACTTTATATCACTCAATTCTGACTTTATATCACTCAATTCTGACTTTATATCACTCAATCCTGACTTTATATCTCACAATTCTGACTTTATATCTCTCAATTCTGACTTTATATCACTCAATTCTGACTTTATATCTCTCAATTCTGACTTTATATCACTCAATTCTGACTTTATATCTCTCAATTCTGACTTTATATCTCTCAATTCTGACTTTATATCACTCAACTTTATATCTCACTGACTTTATATCTCTCAATTCTGACTTTATATCTCTCAATTCTGACTTTATATCTCTCAATTCTGACTTTATATCGCTCAATTCTGACTTTATATCGCTCAATTCTGACTTTATATCTCTCAATTCTGACTTTATATCACTCAATTCTGACTTTATATCTCACAATTCTGACTTTATATCTCACAATTCTGACTTTATATCTCACATTTCTGACTTTATATCTCTCAATTCTGACTTTATATCACTCAATTCTGACTTTATATCACTCAATTCTGACTTTATATCTCTCAATTCTGACTTTATATCTCTCAATTCTGACTTTATATCACTCAATTCTGACTTTATATCTCTCAATTCTGACTTTATATCGCTCAATTCTGACTTTATAGCACTCAATTCTGACTTTATATCTCTCAATTCTGACTTTATAATTCTGACTTTATATCTCACAATTCTGACTTTATATCTCACATTTCTGACTATATCTCTCAATCCTGACTTTATATCTCTCAATTCTGACTTTATATCTCTCAATTCTGACTTTATATCTCTCAATTCTGACTTTATATCGCTCAATTCTGACTTTATATCTCTCAATTCTGACTTTATAATTCTGACTTTATATCTCACAATTCTGACTTTATATCACTCGATTCTGACTTTATATCTCTCAATTCTGACTTTATATCGCTCAATTCTGACTTTATAGCACTCAATTCTGACTTTATATCTCTCAATTCTGACTTTATAATTCTGACTTTATATCTCTCAATCCTGACTTTATATCGCTCAATTCTGACTTTATAGCACTCAATTCTGACTTTATATCTCTCAATTCTGACTTTATAATTCTGACTTTATATCTCTCAATCCTGACTTTATATCTCAATTCTGACTTTATATCTCTCAATTCTGACTTTATATCTCTCAATTCTGACTTTATATCTCTCAATTCTGACTTTATATCTCTCAATTCTGACTTTATATCTCTCAATTCTGACTTTATATCACTCAATTCTGACTTTATATCTCTCAATTCTGACTTTATATCTCTCAATTCTGACTTTATATCACTCAATTCTGACTTTATAGCTCTCAATTCTGACTTTATAGCTCTCAATTCTGACTTTATATCACTCAATTCTGACTTTATAATTCTGACTTTATATCACTCGATTCTGACTTTATATCTCTCGATTCTGACTTTATATCTCTCGATTCTGACTTTATATCTCTCAATTCTGACTTTATATCACTCAATTCTGACTTTATATCACTCAATTCTGACTTTATAGCTCTCAATTCTGACTTTATATCACTCAATTCTGACTTTATATCACTCAATTCTGACTTTATATCACTCAATCCTGACTTTATATCACTCAATCCTGACTTTATATCACTCAATTCTGACTTTATATCTCTCAATTCTGACTTTATATCACTCAATTCTGACTTTATATCTCTCAATTCTGACTTTATATCACTCATATCACTCAATTCTGACTTTATATCTCTCAATTCTGACTTTATATCTCTCAATTCTGACTTTATATCTCTCAATTCTGACTTTATATCTCTCAATTCTGACTTTATATCTCTCAATTCTGACTTTATATCACACAATTCTGACTTTATATCAATTCTGACTCAATTCTGACTTTATATCTCTCAATTCTGACTTTATATCTCTCAATTCTGACTTTATATCTCACTCAATTCTGACTTTATATCTCTCAATTCTGACTTTATATCTCACAATTCTGACTTTATATCTCACAATTCTGACTTTATATCTCACAATTCTGACTTTATATCTCTCAATTCTGACTTTATAATTCTGACTTTATATCTCACAATTCTGACTTTATATCTCTCAATTCTGACTATATCTCTCAATCCTGACTTTATATCTCAATTCTGACTTTATATCTCTCAATTCTGACTTTATATCTCTCAATTCTGACTTTATATCTCTCAATTCTGACTTTATATCACACAATTCTGACTTTATATCACACAATTCTGACTTTATAATTCTGACTTTATATCTCACAATTCTGACTTTATATCTCACATTTCTGACTATATCTCTCAATCCTGACTTTATATCTCAATTCTGACTTTATATCTCTCAATTCTGACTTTATATCACTCAATTCTGACTTTATATCACTCAATTCTGACTTTATATCTCTCAATTCTGACTTTATATCTCTCAATTCTGACTTTATATCTCTCAATTCTGACTTTATATCACACAATTCTGACTTTATATCTCTCAATTCTGACTTTATAATTCTGACTTTATATCACACAATTCTGACTTTATATCACTCAATTCTGACTTTATATCTCTCAATTCTGACTTTATATCTCTCAATTCTGACTTTATATCTCTCAATTCTGACTTTATATCACACAATTCTGACTTTATAACTCACAATTCTGACTTTATATCTCACAATTCTGACTTTATATCACTCAATTCTGACTTTATATCTCTCAATTCTGACTTTATATCTCTCAATTCTGACTTTATATCTCTCAATTCTGACTTTATATCACACAATTCTGACTTTATAACTCACAATTCTGACTTTATATCTCTCAATTCTGACTTTATATCTCACAATTCTGACTTTATATCTCACAATTCTGACTTTATATCTCACAATTCTGACTTTATATCTCTCAATTCTGACTTTATAATTCTGACTTTATATCTCACAATTCTGACTTTATATCTCTCAATTCTGACTTTATATCACTCAATTCTGACTTTATATCTCTCAATTCTGACTTTATATCACTCAATTCTGACTTTATATCTCTCAATTCTGACTTTATAGCTCTCAATTCTGACTTTATATCACTCAATTCTGACTTTATAATTCTGACTTTATATCACTCGATTCTGACTTTATATCTCTCGATTCTGACTTTATATCTCTCGATTCTGACTTTATATCTCTCACTTTATATTCTGACTTTATATCACTCAATTCTGACTTTTTATCACTCAATTCTGACTTTATATCACTCAATCCTGACTTTATATCACTCAATTCTGACTTTATGTCACTCAATTCTGACTTTATATCTCTCAATTCTTTTATATCACAATTCTGACTTTATATCACAATTCTGACTTTATATCACTCAATTCTGACTTTATATCACTCAATTCTGACTTTATATCTCTCAATTCTGACTTTATATCTCTCAATTCTGACTTTATATCTCTCAATTCTGACTTTATATCTCTCAATTCTGACTTTATATCTCACAATTCTGACTTTATATCTCTCAATTCTGACTTTATAATTCTGACTTTATATCTCACAATTCTGACTTTATATCTCTCAATTCTGACTATATCTCTCAATCCTGACTTTATATCTCAATTCTGACTTTATATCTCTCTGAATTCTGACTTTATATCTCTCAATTCTGACTTTATATCTCTCAATTCTGACTTTATATCTCACAATTCTGACTTTATATCACACAATTCTGACTTTATAATTCTGACTTTATATCTCACAATTCTGACTTTATATCTCTCAATTCTGACTATATCTCTCAATCCTGACTTTATATCTCAATTCTGACTTTATATCTCTCAATTCTGACTTTATATCTCTCAATTCTGACTTTATAATTCTGACTTTATATCTCTCAATCCTGACTTTATATCTCAATTCTGACTTTATATCTCTCAATTCTGACTTTATATCTCTCAATTCTGACTTTATATCTCTCAATTCTGACTTTATATCTCTCAATTCTGACTTTATATCTCTCAATTCTGACTTTATATCTCTCAATTCTGACTTTATATCACTCAATTCTGACTTTATATCTCTCAATTCTGACTTTATATCTCTCAATTCTGACTTTATATCACTCAATTCTGACTTTATATCTCTCAATTCTGACTTTATAGCTCTCAATTCTGACTTTATATCACTCAATTCTGACTTTATAATTCTGACTTTATATCACTCGATTCTGACTTTATATCTCTCGATTCTGACTTTATATCTCTCAATTCTGACTTTATATCACTCAATTCTGACTTTATATCACTCAATTCTGACTTTATATCACTCAATCCTGACTTTATATCACTCAATCCTGACTTTATATCACTCAATTCTGACTTTATATCTCTCAATTCTGACTTTATATCACAATTCTGACTTTATAATTCTGACTTTATATCACTCGATTCTGACTTTATATCTCTCAATTCTGACTTTATATCACTCAATTCTGACTTTATATCACTCAATTCTGACTTTATATCACTCAATCCTGACTTTATATCACTCAATCCTGACTTTATATCACTCAATTCTGACTTTATATCTCTCAATTCTGACTTTATATCACTCAATTCTGACTTTATAATTCTGACTTTATATCACTCGATTCTGACTTTATATCTCTCAATTCTGACTTTATATCACTCAATTCTGACTTTATATCACTCAATTCTGACTTTATATCACTCAATTCTGACTTTATATCACTCAATTCTGACTTTATATCACTCAATCCTGACTTTATATCACTCAATCCTGACTTTATATCTCTCAATTCTGACTTTATATCTCTCAATTCTGACTTTATATCACTCAATTCTGACTTTATATCACTCAATCCTGACTTTATATCACTCAATCCTGACTTTATATCACTCAATTCTGACTTTATATCTCTCAATTCTGACTTTATATCACACAATTCTGACTTTATATCACACAATTCTGACTTTATAATTCTGACTTTATATCACTCAATTCTGACTTTATATCTCTCAATTCTGACTTTATATCACACAATTCTGACTTTATATCACACAATTCTGACTTTATAATTCTGACTTTATATCTCACAATTCTGACTTTATATCTCACATTTCTGACTATATCTCTCAATCCTGACTTTATATCTCAATTCTGACTTTATATCTCTCAATTCTGACTTTATATCACTCAATTCTGACTTTATATCACTCAATTCTGACTTTATATCACTCAATTCTGACTTTATATCTCTCAATTCTGACTTTATATCTCTCAATTCTGACTTTATATCTCTCAATTCTGACTTTATATCACACAATTCTGACTTTATATCTCTCAATTCTGACTTTATAATTCTGACTTTATATCACACAATTCTGACTTTATATCACTCAATTCTGACTTTATATCTCTCAATTCTGACTTTATATCTCTCAATTCTGACTTTATATCTCTCAATTTCTGACTTTATATCACACAATTCTGACTTTATAACTCTCAATTCTGACTTTATATCTCACAATTCTGACTTTATATCACTCAATTCTGACTTTATATCTCTCAATTCTGACTTTATATCTCTCAATTCTGACTTTATATCTCTCAATTCTGACTTTATATCACACAATTCTGACTTTATATCTCTCAATTCTGACTTTATATCTCTCAATTCTGACTTTATATCTCACAATTCTGACTTTATATCTCTCAATTCTGACTTTATATCTCACAATTCTGACTTTATATCTCTCAATTCTGACTTTATATCACTCAATTCTGACTTTATATCACTAATTCTGACTTTATATCTCTCAATTCTCAATTCTGACTTTATATCACTCAATTCTGACTTTATATCTCTCAATTCTGACTTTATATCACTCAATTCTGACTTTATATCTCTCAATTCTGACTTTATATCTCTCAATTCTGACTTTATATCACTCAATTCTGACTTTATATCATCAATTCTGACTTTATATCACTCGATTCTGACTTTATATCACTCAATTCTGACTTTATATCTCTCTCAATTCTGACTTTATATCTCTCAATTCTGACTTTATATCTCTCTCAATTCTGACTTTATATCTCTCGAATTCTGACTTTATATCTCTCAATTCTGACTTTATATCACTCAATTCTGACTTTATATCACTCAATTCTGACTTTATATCACTCAATCCTGACTTTATATCACTCAATTCTGACTTTATATCTCTCAATTCTGACTTTATATCTCTCAATTCTGACTTTATATCACAATTCTGACTTTATATCACAATTCTGACTTTATATCACTCAATTCTGACTTTATATCTCTCAATTCTGACTTTATATCTCTCAATTCTGACTTTATATCTCTCAATTCTGACTTTATATCTCTCAATTCTGACTTTATATCTGACTTTATATTCTGACTTTATATCTCACAATTCTGACTTTATATCTCTCAATTCTGACTTTATATCTCAATTCTGACTTTATATCTCTCAATTCTGACTTTATATCTCTCAATTCTGACTTTATATCTCTCAATTCTGACTTTATATCTCAATTCTGACTTTATATCTCTCAATTCTGACTTTATATCTCTCAATTCTGACTTTATATCTCTCAATTCTGACTTTATATCTCACAATTCTGACTTTATATCACTCAATTCTGACTTTATAATTCTGACTTTATATCTCACAATTCTGACTTTATATCTCTCAATTCTGACTTTATATCTCTCAATTCTGACTTTATATCTCAATTCTGACTTTATATCTCTCAATTCTGACTTTATATCTCTCAATTCTGACTTTATAATTCTGACTTTATATCTCTCAATTCTGACTTTATATCTCTCAATTCTGACTTTATATCTCTCAATTCTGACTTTATATCTCTCAATTCTGACTTTATATCTCTCAATTCTGACTTTATATCTCTCAATTCTGACTTTATATCTCTCAATTCTGACTTTATATCTCTCAATTCTGACTTTATATCTCTCAATTCTGACTTTATATCTCTCACAATTCTGACTTTATATCTCTCAATTCTGACTTTATATCTCTCAATTCTGACTTTATAATTCTCAATTCTGACTTTATATCTCAATTCTGACTTTATATCTCTCAATTCTGACTTTATATCTCTCAATTCTGACTTTATATCTCTCAATTCTGACTTTATATCTCTCAATTCTGACTTTATATCTCTCAATTCTGACTTTATATCTCTCAATTCTGACTTTATATCACTCAATTCTGACTTTATATCACTCAATTCTGACTTTATATCACTCAATTCTGACTTTATATCTCTCAATTCTGACTTTATATCCTCAATTCTGACTTTATATCTCTCAATTCTGACTTTATATCTCTCAATTCTGACTTTATATCTCTCATTCTGACTTTATATCACTCAATTCTGACTTTATATCACTCAATTCTGACTTTATATCACTCAATTCTGACTTTATATCACTCAATTCTGACTTTACATCACACAATTCTGACTTTATATCACACAATTCTGACTTTATATCTCTCAATTCTGACTTTATATCACTCAATTCTGACTTTATATCACTCAATTCTGACTTTATATCTCTCAATTCTGACTTTATATCACTCAATTCTGACTTTATATCTCTCAATTCTGACTTTATATCTCTCAATTCTGACTTTATATCTCTCAATTCTGACTTTATATCTCTCAATTCTGACTTTATATCTCTCAATTCTGACTTTATATCTCTCAATTCTGACTTTATAATTCAATTCTGACTTTATATCTCTCAATTCTGACTTTATATATCTGACTTTATATTCTGACTTTATATCTCTCAATTCTGACTTTATATCTCTCAATTCTGACTTTATATCTCTCAATTCTGACTTTATATCACTCAATTCTGACTTTATATCACTCAATTCTGACTTTATATCTCTCTCAATTCTGACTTTATATCACTCAATTCTCAATTCTGACTTTATATCACTCAATTCTGACTTTATATCTCTCAATTCTGACTTTATATCTCTCAATTCTGACTTTATATCACTCAAATTCTGACTTTATATCACTCAATTCTGACTTTATATCTCTCAATTCTGACTTTATATCTCTCAATTCTGACTTTATATCACTTTCTGACTTTATATCACTCAATTCTGACTTTATATCACTCAATTCTGACTTTATATCACTCAATTCTGACTTTATATCACTCAATTCTGACTTTATATCACTCAATTCTGACTTTATATCTCTCAATTCTGACTTTATATCACTCAATTCTGACTTTATATCTCTCAATTCTGACTTTATATCTCTCAATTCTGACTTTATATCACTCAATTCTGACTTTATATCACTCAATTCTGACTTTATATCTCTCAATTCTGACTTTATATCTCTCAATTCTGACTTTATATCACTCAATTCTGACTTTATATCACACAATTCTGACTTTATATCACTCAATTCTGACTTTATATCACTCAATTCTGACTTTATATCACTCAATTCTGACTTTATATCTCTCAATTCTGACTTTATATCTCTCAATTCTGACTTTATATCACTCAATTCTGACTTTATATCTCTCAATTCTGACTTTATATCTCTCAATTCTGACTTTATATCACTCAATTCTGACTTTATATCACTCAATTCTGACTTTATATCACTCAATTCTGACTTTATATCTCTCAATTCTGACTTTATATCTCTCAATTCTGACTTTATATCTCTCAATTCTGACTTTATATCTCACTTTCTGACTTTATATCTCTCAATTCTGACTTTATATCTCTCAATTCTGACTTTATATCACTCAATTCTGACTTTATATCTCTCAATTCTGACTTTATATCTCTCAATTCTGACTTTATATCACTCAATTCTGACTTTATATCTCTCAATTCTGACTTTATATCTCTCAATTCTGACTTTATATCACTCAATTCTGACTTTATATCTCTCAATTCTGACTTTATATCACTCAATTCTGACTTTATAATTCTGACTTTATATCACTCGATTCTGACTTTATATCTCTCAATTCTGACTTTATATCTCTCAATTCTGACTTTATATCACTCAATTCTGACTTTATATCTCTCAATTCTGACTTTATATCTCAATTCTGACTTTATATCTCAATTCTGACTTTATATCACTCACAATTCTGACTTTATATCTCTCAATTCTGACTTTATTCTGACTTTATATCTCTCAATTCTGACTTTATATCACTCAATTCTGACTTTATATCACTCAATTCTGACTTTATATCACTCAATTCTGACTTTATATCACTCAATTCTGACTTTATATCTCTCAATTCTGACTTTATATCACTCAATTCATAATTCTGACTTTATATCACTCAATTCTGACTTTATATCACTCAATTCTGACTTTATATCTCTCAATTCTGACTTTATATCACTCAATTCTGACTTTATATCACTCAATTCTGACTTTATATCACTCAATTCTGACTTTATATCACTCAATTCTGACTTTATATCACTCAATTCTGACTTTATATCTCTCAATTCTGACTTTATATCTCTCAATTCTGACTTTATATCTCTCAATTCTGACTTTATATCTCTCAATTCTGACTTTATATCTCTCAATTCTGACTTTATATCTCTCAATTCTGACTTTATATCTCTCAATTCTGACTTTATATCACACAATTCTGACTTTATATCACACAATTCTGACTTTATATCACACAATTCTGACTTTATATCTCTCGATTCTGACTTTATATCTCTCGATTCTGACTTTATATCTCTCGATTCTGACTTTATATCTCTCAATTCTGACTTTATATCACTCAATTCTGACTTTATATCACTCAATTCTGACTTTATATCTCTCAATTCTGACTTTATATCACTCAATTAATTCTGACTTTATATCACTCAATCCTGACTTTATATCACTCAATCCTGACTTTATATCACTCAATCCTGACTTTATATCACTCAATTCTGACTTTATATCTCTCAATTCTGACTTTATATCACAATTCTGACTTTATATCACAATTCTGACTTTATATCACTCAATTCTGACTTTATATCACTCAATTCTGACTTTATATCTCTCAATTCTGACTTTATATCTCTCAATTCTGACTTTATATCACTCAATTCTGACTTTATATCTCTCAATTCTGACTTTATATCTCACAATTCTGACTTTATATCTCTCAATTCTGACTTTATATCACACAATTCTGACTTTATATCACACAATTCTGACTTTATATCACACAATTCTGACTTTATATCACTCAATTCTGACTTTATATCTCTCAATTCTGACTTTATATCTCTCAATTCTGACTTTATATCACTCAATTCTGACTTTATATCTCTCAATTCTGACTTTATATCTCACAATTCTGACTTTATATCTCACAATTCTGACTTTATAATTCTGACTTTATAATTCTGACTTTATATCTCACAATTCTGACTTTATATCTCTCAATTCTGACTATATCTCTCAATCCTGACTTTATATCTCAATTCTGACTTTATATCTCTCAATTCTGACTTTATATCTCTCAATTCTGACTTTATATCTCTCAATTCTGACTTTATATCACACAATTCTGACTTTATATCACACAATTCTGACTTTATAATTCTGACTTTATATCTCACAATTCTGACTTTATATCTCAATCCTGACTTTATATCTCAATTCTGACTTTATATCTCTCAATTCTGACTTTATATCACTCAATTCTGACTTTATATCTCTCAATTCTGACTTTATATCACAATTCTGACTTTATATCACAATTCTGACTTTATATCACTCAATTCTGACTTTATATCACTCAATTCTGACTTTATATCTCTCAATTCTGACTTTATATCTCTCAATTCTGACTTTATATCTCTCAATTCTGACTTTATATCACACAATTCTGACTTTATATCACACAATTCTGACTTTATATCTCTCAATTCTGACTTTATATCTCTCAATTCTGACTTTATATCACTCAATTCTGACTTTATATCACTCAATTCTGACTTTATATCACTCAATTCTGACTTTATATCACTCAATTCTGACTTTATATCACTCAATTCTGACTTTATATCACTCAATTCTGACTTTATATCTCTCAATTCTGATTTTATATCACTCAATTCTGACTTTATATCTCTCAATTCTGACTTTATATCTCTCAATTCTGACTTTATATCACACAATTCTGACTTTATATCTCTCAATTCTGACTTTATATCTCTCAATTCTGACTTTATATCTCTCAATTCTGACTTTATATCTCTCAATTCTGACTTTATAACTTGCAATTTTGTGAGGAAAAAAAAGTCAGAATTGCGAGATGTAAACTCACAATTGTGTGAAAAAAAGATATCTATATTTTATCGCAATTATCTTTTAACGTTTTATTCTGTGTCGGAAACAAGCTTCCATACAAAACATACAGCTTTCAAAAACACTACAAAAAAATCGTATCGACACCTATTGAACAGCAGTGTAGTTGTGTTTCCAAGTTTATTTAATATCACGTTTTACAGTTGATCTGCTTTTTTTTTCTAGTGTGAACTTGGAGGATGACGAGATGGACACCAGTCCTCAGTCCATATTCATCATAGACAAGAAACCAATGGAGATTACAGACACTCAAGCATCTCGGCATCAACAGGAAGATGAAGAAGAAGATTTGGAGGATTCAGAAAACAGAGTGGAGCTTCTTGATGACGATGAAGGTGTCAGCACATGTAAAACTTCTCATGTGAATGGAAAGAAACACAACGTGGTCAATAGAGTCGCAGATGAAGGTGATGTGTCCAGTGAGGAGAGTGAAGACGAGGAGGAAGTCATGGAAATTTCCACCAAGTCTCTTCCCACCAAATCTACAGGTTCTGTCCTCTGCAAAACAGCAGCTATAAGGTGATTGGCTGCTGTAGATGTCAATCACTAGTCATTTTATTCAGTACTGTATATTGAATTGATGGATCACTTCTGATCTTTCTGAATTTTATGATTCATCCACACATTGTTGCCAATAAATACATTTCCTGTTTGTATTTCCACACCAAATGCAAAAGGCTCTTTTTTTTTTTTTTTTTGTCATCCTTCAAATAAATTAGTGTTCATATCTCTTGGAAAAGAATCTATTTTATTACTCTCTGTGTTGGAAATTGTGTATGGCTCAGAGCAGTTTCCCAGTCACTGCTGCGGTGGAAAATTATCAAATCCAAAAAAAAAAATGTCTTCGCTGTCTGGCGGACACCTTATTTCTATATTTCGTCATATTTCTTTTATTTTCTTTTTTTTTTTTACGTGTATGTGGGTTTTAAAAATATTTAACCAATGGAAAGCATTTAAAAGAGGTTGTGACAACCTCGTAACTCCATTGGCTCCTCAAACTGTCAATCAAGCCTCATAACTCCACCCGCCTCTGTCATGAATTATGTGCGACACAATGTTTGGACCTTCTCTGCTTGTTTGCAGTAAAGAACTGATGTTTGAGTAAGTACAGCGTTTTCTCTGCACAAGAAACACAGTATATAAAGGCTAATGTTATTGGCTAATTTTGTAGCCAATAACAAAAGAAAAAGAAATTGCTTAAGAAAAGCATACACGCGCAATGATCTTGACTGGGGCTGCGTTCCACTCCACTTTTAGACACGCACCTGCAAACTTCCCTAAGCACTTCCCCTCGGGGGAATCCCTGTCGCCATTTTGAAGGGCGTTCTACTTCGTTAAGTGGACAAGGGAAGTTTATATGGACAGACCCCCGCTCCCTCAAGTTTGACCAAGGGAACGAGTCTACTTCATATGTACACTTCAGGCAACTCCATATACCACAATGCAACACGATTGTGACGTCGCCATATATTGTGTTTAATTTACCCCACCACAAACGAGACTGTTATATATATTTTTTTAAATATTTAAAACAACCCAAACACACCTATATACATGCATTAAACAATTTTGTAGTGGATTCCAAGTGATCAAGGGCTTAGGACGTTCCAGTTCAGCCCATTGCAAAGGTTCCACCAGTAGTGGGCACTCATGTAACTCAAGCAATGACGCACATCCGAGTGAGACGGAGGGAAGTTAGTGAGTGAAGGGCATTTAAAAAAATAACTGGAACACAGCCTGGTTGTTGAGTGTAAACCTGGATCAAATAAGTGGGATTGCGTGAATTTAAATGACCTTTATGAAACCGTGTTAGCCCCAAATAATTTGTCAGGTGTCAGAGTTTAATCCCCCCTTTTCTTAACGTCTTTTATGAAACAGGCATTGTTTATAATTGTGAATACTACTTTTATGTATGAATAAATTTCTAAATATTTTTGTATGAATAAATGTTAAAATTAAAACCACTAAAAGGATGATATGACCAATTTTTCATATCAAATAAAAAAAGCACAAAAAAAAAAGAATATTCCTATTTTAGTTAAAAATGACTTTTTGGAAAACCCATTTAATATTTAATTTTATTTTATCATTGTTTAAAGTGTCCATACCACAGAAAACAATGTCACAGTCGACAGAACTTGTATTCTTCACAGAACATTCCTTTAATATCTCACGCTCAGAGTATTACTGAACTTCTAGCACTGTTCAAACAACCACTTCCAAAAACAAACTTGCCCCTTCATGCTCTTACTATTATAATGTGTGTTGAGTTCTTTTAATGATATCATTATTTGTTCCTGCATCGGTTTTCGTGCAACGCTCAGTATCCCGAGCAAGCAGTGAGTCGTGTGTGCTGCACAGTACTGAATGTTGGGTATCCCAGATTGCTGTAAATTTTGGATGAACAGAGCGCATTTGGGACACACAACTTAGCAAGTATGCAGCTTGTATACAATACTCTTTCCTGCTTTACCGAATACCAACTACAGCTTTCTTGAGTTGATCTTGATATTTGCATCCTACATAAAAGACTTTTTCTATGTACACAAAATACCTTTTTCTCTCAAATATTGTTCACAAATCTGTCTAAATCTGTGTTAGTGAGCACTTCTCCTTTGCTGAGATAATCCATCCACCTCACAGGTGTGGCATATCAAGATGCTGATTAGACAGCATGATTATTGCACAGGTGTGCCTTAGGCTGGCCACAATAAAAGGCCACTCTAAAATGTGCAGTTTTATCACATAGCACAATGCCACAGATGTCGCAAGTTTTGAGGGAGTGTGCAATTGGCATGCTGACTGCAGGAATGTCCATCAGAGCTGTTTCCCGTGAATTGAATGTTAATTTCTCTACCATAAGCCACCATAAAGGTGTTTCAGAGAATTTGGCAGTACATCCAACCGGCCTCACAACTGCAGACCACGTGTGTAACCACACCAGCCCAGGACCTCCACATCCAGCATCTTCACCTCCAAGATCATCTGAGACCCAGTACCTAACAATCCTGGATCATGTCAAATTGTCAGGCCAGCTAGTGAGAGCTGTGCAGGTAAGCCTCACTCCCCTGATCTCAAGAGGCACACTAGTGACTGATGCTAGCGCCTGTGGTCTTGTTAGTGTGCCTGCCTCCCACGCCAGAGACCCCGGTTTGAGTCCCGCTTGGAGCAGGGTGAGTAGGACCGGAGGGGTTATGTTAGTGACGTGACCCGGATGGGAGTGAGGTTCAAGGGGGATGAGTGTAACGTAGGCCAGTAAGAGCTGTGCGAGTAAACCTCAGTCCCCTGGCATCAAGAGGTATCCTACAGAGGCTTTAGCATCCTTGTTAGCCTGCCCGCCTCCCATGCCGGAGACCCCGGTTCAAGTCCCACTTGGAGCGAGTAGGACCTGAGGGGTTAAGTTGGTGTTGTGAACCAGATGGGAGCAAGGTTTAGGGGGTTGAGTGTAATGGAAGTAGGCCAGTAAGAACTGTGCGAGTAAAGCCCACTCCCCTGACCTCAAGAGGTGTGCTAGAAGCTGCGGCCTTTAGCATCCTTGTTAGCGCGCCCACCTCTCACCCTTTAGACCACAGTTCAAATCCCGCTCGAATCGGGTCGAGTAGGACCGGTTACACCAGTACTAGACACCCCTGGTTTAAAACCATAATTGCAAGTATATTATTTCTAAGTAACTTAAAACAGGAATAGCCAAGTGTGCTCCTGACCTCCTTGCAGACTTCTGTTGCTCCAACAAATATGCCTGTCATGTTCAAGTAATCCTGAACAGCTTAGTTAACCAGTTCAGGTGTATTTAATTAGGGTTATTCTAGTTAAACTGCAGGAAGGTTGTCCTCCAAGAGCAGAATTGGAAACCCAGAAAATAAAACTCCAAAAATGCCAGTCTTTAGCACAACTATTTTATTTTATATTTACAGGCAATATGGGGGAAACATGCAACAAGATAAATTCTCTTAAGTGTTCAAGTATAATATATGTCAGGATATGCAATGCATATGAGTCACAAGTTATATTTTCCACTATGGAAAAGATTTTTCTTCAAGAGGAAAAACTAAGAAAGGTCTAAATCTTGGATAAATATCCTGTAGAAGATTGTAATACATTGTATGTGTCTGATCCAAAGAGAAGAATCTATCATTTGTGACATACATAATATTCTGTTCCAAGTATAAGAACTAAACTTAGGTCTAGTAGAATAAAGTGTAACCTGTTTGTGTGCACAATAATCTCTCCTGAAGCTCTGTAATTGTCCATCAAATAATCACATTAGCATCACACAAGTCTTTCAACCATGAAAAGTAACTCTTGTCTGGACATGTTCTCCTCAAGCATGTAAAGTGCTGGACATCGCAGTGAGGTGACCTAACTGTTTCTTTGCAGGTTTTTGCGTGTAACGGTGGTGCAGCGTTTGAGTATCTCCTGAGCTTGGGGTCGGGGTGGCACCATGGGGGAGGAGGGCATCTTGTTGAGACTGGGGTCTGATCGACTGCTGATCATCTTGTCTTCTGTGGGACTTGTAGGGCTCAGGCTGCCAGAAGAGTCAGGTGTAGGAGTGTGACTCCTGCGAAATTGCTGTTCTGCGTCCATACGATTTAGCGAATCACTGCCGGAAAAGCTGCTTTCGTCGCTGAAGTCTTCGCTGTCCTCACTTAGACTGCTTTGCTGACCGTTATCTGCAAATTGCACTCGGATCGATGGTGGAGTCAGCCGTGTCGTAGGAGCATCCGGCAGTCTACCCATTGAACGTGACATCAGCTTATCTCTAGGGTCCAAGGTGCTTCCTGGAGGTAGACGCAGGTTGCCCTGGGATCTGCTGAGCTCACGCCCGGAAGCCTGCAGGGAATTGGCTCCAGTATGTTGAAGCTGTGCCAAGTCAAGAGTGGAGCTGGTCATCTCCCTCTGAGTGGGCATCATGCGAATCCGTGGGTTATTGTACGGATGCAGATACATAGATGGTACAAAGCCCGCCTTTCGATTGTACCTGAAGAGAAAAACAGCTGTCAATCGTTGAGGAATACATACTGACGTGTTTAATTTCATTGAGTGGAAGTGAACAAGGATGTTCTGCACAAACTGCCAAAACTATGCAAAAATGAGGACGTAAAGCAAGTGCCAAGTTCTTTCTACACAACAAACATGCAGCTAAAACATTCCTTCCCATTGGATAACTGGTGTTTATTTCAGGATTAAATGCTATGGTGATTTACCTTACTATCCACCAGCCATTGTCCGACTTCTGTAACACCTCCACTACAGACCCAATCTCGACTGATATTTCATCACCGTTTATGGCTTTGTAACTTTTAGCAGCAACATAGAAAGCACCTGAAGAAGGGAAACATAATAAGATTTGTTTAAGAACAACCTGGTCAACAAATGAATCCATTATTAATATACAACAGCATGGGTTTCCAATCCTGACCCTGGAGGGCCACTATCCTGCAGAGTTTAGCTCTAAATCCTAATCAATAGCTGCGTTTTCCAAAATTACCCGGAACAGTTTGTCTCAAGAACTCCACCTGAACTCAACTGATTTGCAACAAACAAGTGACCAGAATTCATTCATTTACAGTGAGAGTTAGCGATATAAGTATAATTAAGTTATAAAAACTGTGGTTTTCAAAGGAAGGTTGATTCAGAGCTAACAGAAGAATGTAAAACATTCATAGTGCGGCCAAACCGGTTTTTATTTCCAGATCAATGTAGCACACTAAAAACCACTAAACCAGTCCTTACTTCTGCCATCCATCACATCAGCACCATCATCAGCCATCTCAGCTCTCTGCAGATAAGGAGCGGGAAACCAGGCGAGACGTTTGGCTTCATTCTCCACCAGCCACCATCCTGATAAGACAAAGTCAAAAACAACAAGGTTTAGCAAACAACGAAGAGGCTTCCTGCTTCTAGATGCCGTCTGTGTAGTTCGGCCAAACAAGTTCCCACCTTTTTGGTCTTTAATGAGCACATCCACAATCTCATCCGCTTCAACCTTGAAGGGGCGATTCTTGGTGTCCTTGGTCTCATAAGTAGCTATGCAGCGGTATGTTTCAGAAACAAAGGGTTGAGTAACCCCATTGCTCGTTCCAACTTTACTACTGTCCAGAGAATTTTCTGATGGCATGATCATGATACTGCAGAAAAAATCAGAACCTTTACATATCTTTGACTTATGTGTATTTATTTTCTGCTTTCCTTGTTTTTGCAGTACAAGCTTACCTGTTTTTTGAAAAGTCAGAATCGAGATCCTGGGCTTTGGGAAGCAGGAACTGGATGAGCTCCAAGCTCTGGCAGATGCGGGGATCGCTCTTCAGCAGCTGACTGCAGTATTCGTCCAGAGCCTTCAGTCTGAGCAACGACTTACTGGGACTCCACTTCTGCATGTTTTTCCTCACTCTTGCGGCTGCAAATGCATTTTTTTTTATTATTACTCATAATATGTCCTCAAATGTGCATTGTACTCATTTGAATTGAGTATTTACCTTTAAATTTCGGAACGATCCTTCCTGACCTTTTAAGGAGGTTTGAAGGAGGGAATTTCTTCTTGAGCTGTCTCTACAGAAATAAGCATGCAGATGTTATTCTACTCAACTAAAGTCAATGTATATACAGTATTAAAAAAATAGGCCACATAAATTGTTTTCAAATGAAATGAAGAAGGAGACTCACATGCAGCGCCTTGAAGTCTTCAAGAGATCTGTACACAGTGATCTCATTTTGATCTGACCAGACAATGGTGGTCATGTACAACTGGGAAGAATGAGAAGAATGTTAGACACATTAAATAACACAATACATTACAGTCTTCATATTATTGTGTATTTAGGTAGGCAAGTACCGAATTATGTTAATTACCTACCATACACAAGATAGTCTATTACTATTTCTATCTGTTGTGACCCTTAAAAATGACATATTCCAGTTTTAATAAATCATGTTATCATATATATTTGTATTATTTAAAGAATAAAAAGTTGACTAACACATTATAAATAAATTCATTATTATTATTATTAGCACATGAAGCATATTTTTAGATTTTACAGTGTGAACACCTTTTAAATGTTTCAGGGACCTGTTTGTAATTTCACATTATTGTTATGTTGTTATTACTATTGTATTTACTTTATATTATTAAATCAATTAATTATACTATACTCATTTTAATAATGTGTAAAATTGCAATATATTGAAACATTCTCAAACATCATCTATTCATTCAAAACAACGGTGATGTAGTTTTTTAAATAATTAATTCAAAATATAAAAATGAAAACGTGTCGTCTTACTTTTATTACTTGTTTTTGTATAACTCCAACAAGCTGAATATTGACGGGATGTCTCTGCTCCTCCATACTGCTGGGGCTGTAGGCTGCTGTTGTAGATGTGTTGTCTGTAGATCTTGCTCTGGTGTTTGACTGACTGCTGCTGTGCTCTATATTTATTACAGCTCCAGTCAGAGGCGGGAACAGATCCTTCCGCTGCACGTTCACAAACTGGAGACTCCACTATAACGTCACCATTATTTCTAGGAAACAGCCTGGAATAGCCATGCGTGTACGGCTTGAATCTCTATCTATCTATCTATCTATCTATCTATCTATCTATCTATCTATCTATCTATCTATCTATCTATCTATCTATCTATCTATCTATCTATCTGTCTGTCTGTCTGTCTGTCTGTCTGTCTGTCTGTCTGTCTGTCTGTCTGTCTGTCTGTCTGTCTGTCTGTCTGTCTATCTATCTATCTGTCTGTCTGTCTGTCTATATCTGTCTGTCTATATCTGTCTGTCTGTCTCTGTCTATCTGTCTGTCTATCTATCTGTCTGTCTGTCTCTGTCTATCTGTCTGTCTATCTATCTGTCTGTCTGTCTGTCTGTCTGTCTGTCTGTCTGTCTGTCTGTCTATCTGTCTGTCTCTGTCTGTCTGTCTATCTGTCTGTCTATATCTGTCTGTGTCTATATCTGTCTATCTATCTATCTGTCTGTCTATATCTGTCTGTGTCTATATCTGTCTATCTATCTATCTGTCTGTCTATCTATCTGTCTGTCTGTCTGTCTGTCTGTCTGTCTGTCTGTCTGTCTGTCTGTCTGTCTGTCTATATATCTGTCTGTGTCTATATCTGTCTATCTATCTATCTGTCTGTCTATCTATCTGTCTGTCTGTCTGTCTCTATGTCTATCTGTCTGTCTATCTATCTGTCTGTCTGTCTCTGTCTATCTGTCTGACTATCTATCTATCTGTCTGTCTATCTGTCTGTCTGTCTATCTGTCTGTCTGTCTGTCTGTCTGTCTGTCTGTCTATCTATCTATCTGTCTGTCTCTGTCTGTCTGTCTGTCTATCTGTCTGTCTATTTATCTGTCTGTCTGTCTGTCTATCTATCTATCTATCTATCTATCTATCTATCTATCTGTCTGTCTGTCTGTCTGTCTGTCTGTCTGTCTAAATAATGAAATATACTTTTTTGTACATTGCTTCACAAATAATGTTTGAAACACATTTTGTGGCAGTGTGAACAGATAAAATAGTCACTGATACACTGTTAAATATTTTGTCAAGTAAACGTAAATAATCTCACTTATGAAAACACTTTTTACAGTGTAGGTCTACTTATTACTGTGTAATATTTCTTAAGGCACTTATTTAGTAGTTTACACCCTTCTTCACATCAAAGCAGTCATCATCACTGTGTCATAATGTTGACATAGTCATAAATCCATCTGATGTGCACGTACAAGGAAAAACCCTGGACAGTCCAGGAAATAAAAGGTTTAAAAGAGAAAGGATTGGTGTTAGGGTTATAAGAAGCTTTAAGGAAATGTACGTAGGGTTTCCTCTCATATCTGCCCAACAGCCTGTTTCCACACTTGACCCTGCTGACACAGTACTGACTGACTCACTGAAAAACCCATCGCTGAAATATCAGATTGGATTTAATGCAGATAGGTTTTGCTGTGCTAATATTGTTTATTATAAACTTCATTAATCATGGTATGTGCTAAAAACATTATTATTGCTCATATTTAGGGATATTTGAGCAAAATAATAATAAACCAAATAGCATTTATTCCTTAACTACTGTGGCTTATTGGAGAAAAAGTAAAGTGTGCTATTATGATCAGATTTGCTCTTTTTGCCTGGCAGATGATAAAATGACCTGAACAGGAACCCAAGCTCTGGAACCACAATAGCCACATCCATGAGATCATTTAAAATGAGATCCATTTCATGTTCATGGGATGTCATAGGTCTGTCTAGGCTTTCCACTAAGCCGCTGGTATTGGTAACAGGAAGTATTTGACGCGTACAAACTGAATCCATGAACACAGATGTGCAAATGCAAAAGTTAAAATATTGTCTTTCTCCAACTCCAGTGAATAAACATTGCTTCCTGTGATGTCTCATTCTTCCATAGCTTGCAGATACAGCCCACACATTGTCCACAGTCCACATTGTTCCTTGAATGTCACCGATGAAGCATGATGAAACACATTAACACAAAAACGACTGTGCCAAAACACACCTCTCCTGTCAGGTGCCCTCCATGTACAATGTCAGAACGCCACCTAATGTACAAATGTATAATTGCAGGTCAATTTAAAATGAGTGTGAAGTTATGATTTGCAGCTCTTTTTTTAATTCCAGAAGTATTTCACTGATTCCTGATGAGGACAAAACATGTTTTAGATGTTAGTTTTTTTATTATTTAATAATACATTATTATAAATTCATATATTTTGTAGACAAAGGTCTCAGCTAACGAACCATGTAAAGGAACAGGTTTTTTTTTTTTTTATTCACTCGCATTAAAAAGCATGCTTATTTTAATTTGATCCATCCAACAACAGTGTAAAGTGTAAAGGAGATAAGTGAAAAATACATTCTCAAATTTATTTGTCTTCCTGGGTTAGGGCTATTATGAACAATTCAGTTCCTAAATTCCTTAAGTCTCTTCCCTCCTTTTTAATATTAAACATATACACAGATCAGGCATAACATTATGACCGATGAAGTGAATAACTCTGATTATCATCTTCATCACGGCACCTGTTAGTGGGTGGGATATATTAGGCAGCAAGTGAACATTTTGTCCTCAAAGTTGATGTGTTAGAAGCAGGAAAAATGGGCAAGCGTAAGGATTTGAGCGAGTTTGACAAGGGCCAAATTGTGATGGCTAGACGACTGGGTCAGAGCATCTCCAAAACTGCAGCTCTTGTGGGGTGTTCCTGGTCTGCAGTGGTCAGTATCTGTCAAAATGCTCCAAGGAAGGAACAGTGGTGAACCGGCGACAGGGTCATGGGCGGCCAAGGCTCATTGATGCACTATGGGAAGAAGGCAAGCTGGAGGAGGCAGTGTGATGTTTTGGGCAATGTTCTGCCATCCATGTAGATGTTACTTTGACACATACCACCTACCTAAGAATTGTTGCAGACCATGTACACCCTTTCATGGAAACGGTATTCCCTGGTGGCTGTGGCTCTTTCAACAGGATAATGCGCCCTGCCACAAAGCAAAAATGGTTCAGGAATGGTTTGAGGAGCACAACAATGAGTTTGAGGTGTTGACTTGGCCTCCAAAGTCCCCAGATCTCAATCCAATCGAGCATCTCTGAGATGTGCTGAACAAACAAGTCCGTTCCATGGAGGCTCCACCTCGCAACTTACGGGGCTTAAAGGATCTGCTCCTAACATCTTGGTGGAAGATACCACAGCACACCTTCAGGGGTCTAGTGTTGTTCTGACAGCAAAAAGGGGACCAACATACATAATGTTATGCCAAATCTGTGTATGTATAATGTGGATTTTAGCATACACACAAGTTGCGTAATTGTGATTCTCTTAACAAAGTCTGTGAATTTTCACCCCAAGCTTTATCTTTTCTCCGCAGCTTTTAAAAGTGAGTCCTCGTGTGGAATGCTGCATTCAAACATCTGAAGCCCCATTATACAACTGCAAGTCACTTCAACAATGGACAACAGGTTTTTACTACATTGACATCACATCACTCATGCATCATGCACAAATGTGCAAGTGTTCACATTATTATGTTACCTATTATAACTTGGTTTCTTCCTTTAAAGAAAATATTGACTGGCCTCTTCCTCAAGTCCAGCACTTCCTGTTGTGAATCAGACAAATTGCTCGTCTTCATAGAATAATAAAAAAGACTTGTCAATGTTAATTGCCTTTTGACGTCAAGCACATTGTGAAACATGCAATGCATTGGGAAATATTTATTACTGTAGGATTGCTGTTAGCCACATTACATAATTTAGTGATAAAAGTGCAATGCTCACGTATACAGGTAATAAACTATTGGGGCAAAACTCCAAAAGCAAAACTCCAAGTGGTGATGGAGGAAATGGTTTATCTGACAGACAGGTATATTATACTTGTTCAAAAACTCTGAATAGGAATACAGGTATCCATCAGCATTGATTCATTAAGAGACCAATTTGGGAAAAACAAAGACTTTCCTTTATAAAGAATATCACAAATATTCCAAATAAAGTACCAGTGAGGACTAAAATTATGTTAATAAATTAGGTGCCAGGCCAAAAGCACTTGTTTATGAAAATCTGATAATGTAAGGGGCAGTTTAGTGACGTTGTAGCTACACAACAACAGGAAAGGGAGACCTCCCACCTTAGACAACACAAGATTAGGAAGAATATTCCAGAATGAAACAGGATCTGTTTTAACCTATTTATCTTGAAAGTATTATTTAGGGAAGTAAAATCTAGAAAGTTTAGACCACCGCATTCATAATTGTTAATAACCACTGACTTCTTAATGTAATGCCTCTTATGCTTCCACAGAAAATCAAATAGCATTGTCAATATCTGCACTGATTTATCCACGTATAAGGATAAATTCACAGGGTAAGTCATTCTTGAGATACCCTCAGCTTTAGCAATAAGGGTTCGTCCTCTCAGAGATAAATCTCTCTGTAATTATGAATTGAATTTCCTTTTAGCTCTCCCAACAACTGGGTCAAAGTTTATCATCCTTACATATGGATACACCAATATACACTCACCTAAAGGATTATTAGGAACACCATACTAATACTGTGTTTGACCCCCTTTCGCCTTCAGAACTGCCTTAATTTTACGTGGCATTGATTCAACAAGGTGCTGAGAGCATTCTTTAGAAATGTTGGCCCATATTGATAGGATAGCATCTTGCAGTTGATGGAGATTTTTGGGATGCACATCCAGGGCACGAAGCTCCCGTTCCACCACATCCCAAAGATGCTCTATTGGGTTGAGATCTGGTGACTGTGGGGGCCATTTTAGTACAGTCAAGTCAAGTCAAGTCAGTTTATTGTCACATCACCAAAGCACATGTGCCTTGGAGAGTGAAATTCTTGGGAGCGTGCTCCAGACAATTGCAGTAACAGTTAACATAACCATACAACCTTAAGCAGGTAAAAACAGAAAAAATTGCAATGTGCACATACATATAGTTAGTACACACAGTGTACTATTGGACATACTTACAGTCAGTACTACATTACACATTATACTCTGAAAAAGTACATGCATACAGTTAGCACCACGCATACAGTTAAACACTATACACATTAAACACTATACACATTAAACACTATACACATTAAACATTAAACACTATACACATTAAACACTATACACATTAAACACTATACACATTAAACACTAAGCACTATACACAGAATATACACATTAGACACTATACACAGATATATACACAAACACAATACACAGAATATACACATTAAGCACGATACGCATTAAGCACTGTACACAGAATATACACATTAAGCACTATACACAAGAAACACTATACACAGAATGTACACGTTCTACATTATTGACATTTATACGTATAAAATGATGATTGTATGTGAACTGGATACAGAATGTCATGAGTGTGCATCGGATGTATCCAGTGGTAACCGGTAGATAGTGCGGTGATAAATGAAGTGTGTGTATATAGTCCAGTGTTGACTGTTATAGTTGAGTGCGGTATGTGGCATGCCATATTGTGGGAGTATGCTGTAGAGAGTATTAGTTTTGAGCGTTCAATAGTCTGATAGCCTGAGGGAAAAAGCTATCCCTAAGTCGGCTAGTGCGGGATCGGATGCTGCGGAGACGTCTTCCTGAGGGCAGCAGAGAGAGCAGTCTGTGGGACGGGTGGCTGGAGTCACTGATGATCCTCCGGGCCTTCCTTGCACACCGCCTGGTGTAGATGTCCTGGAGGGAGGGAAGCTCACCTCCAACAATGTGGCTGGCAGTTCGCACGACCCTCTTCAGAGCTTTGCAGTTGCCAGCGGTGCTGTTTTCGAACCAGGCCGTGATGCAGCCCGTCAGGATGCTCTCTATGGTGCACGTGTAGAAGGATCTGAGGATGCTGGGGCTCATTCCAAACTTCCTCAGCCATCTCAGGAAGAAGAGGCGTTGATGTTCCTTCTTCAGCACTGCGTCGGTGTGTGTGGACCAGGTGAGATCCTCACTGATGTTGACACCGAGGAACTTAAAGCTGTTACCCGCTCCACTGGTGTCTTGTCGATGGTGATGGGTTTGTGTTTTCTGCTCTGTCTCCTGAAATCCACCACCAGCTCCTTGGTCTTGTCGGTGTTGAGTGAGAGGTGGTTCTCCTGACACCATTTAGTCAGAGTGCTCACCTCCTCTCTGTAGGCTGTCTCATCATTGTCGGTGATCAGGCCTATCACCGTTGTGTCATCTGCGAATTTGACAATGACGTTGGAGCTGTGTGTGGCTGTACAGTCATGTGTGTACAGGGAGTACAGGAGTGGGCTGAGGACACAGCCCTGAGGAGCACCAGTGTTGAGGGTCAGAGGGGATGATGTGTTGTTACCCATTCTGACCACCTGACTTCTGCCTGTCAGGAAGTCCAGGATCCAGCTGCACAGAGATCTGTTTAGTCCCAGAGTCTGGAGCTTCGCAACAAGTGTAGTGGGCACTATGGTGTTAAATGCTGAGCTGTAGTCCACAAACAGCATTCTCACATAGGTGTTCTTGTTTTCCAGGTGGGAGAGAGCAGTGTGTAGGGTGAAAGCAATAGCATCATCTGTAGAACGGTTACTACGATATGCAAATTGTAGCGGATCCAATGATGAAGGCAGCACAGAGCAGATGTGATCTCTGATCTAGATACGGATTGTTTTAGTCGGCACAACGTCTTCTACACACTTCCTGATGAAATACGTTACAGTCTCTGAGTACACCTCTATGTCGTCATCAGAAGCTGCCCGGAACATGTCCCAGTCCACGTGATCAAAACAGTCCTGTAGTGTAGCGTCTGATTGGTCCGACCAGCATTGGATTGTCCTGAGGGCGGGTGCTTCCCGTTTCAGTTTCTGCCTGTAAGCAGGCAGGAGCAGGATGGAAGAGTGATCTGATTTGCTGAAAGGTGGGCGCGGGAGAGATTTGTATGCGTCCCAAAAGGAGAGTAACAGTGGTCCAGTACACGATCACCACACGTGTTGATGGTGATGTGCTGAAAGTATTTTGGGGCTATTGTTCTGAAGTTGGCTTTGTTAAAGTCCCCCGTAACAACAAACACTGCTTCTGGGTACGCGGTTTCCTGCTCACTTATATTCCCATACAGTTCCTTGAGTGCTTGTTCTGTGTTGGCTTGAGGAGGAATATAAACAGCTGTGATTATGACCGCTGTAAATTCCCTCGGTAGCCAGAATGGTCGTCACAGAAGCATGTGAAATTCCAGATCAGGGGAGCAGAAGGATTTAATGGAGTGTAGGTTCCTTTCATCACACCACGAGTGGTTGACAAATAAACAAACACCCCCACCTCTGCTTTTCCCCGTGAGCTCTTTCGTTCTGTCCGAACGGTGCACTCATTGTCATGTTCAAGAAACAAATTTGAAATGATTCGAGCTTTGTGACATGATGCATTATCCTGCTGGAAGTAGCCATCAGAGAATGGGTACATGGTGGTCATAAAGGGATGGACATGATCAGAAACAATGCTCAGGTAGGCTGTGGCATTTAAACGATGCCCAATTGGCACTAAGGGGCCTAAAGTGTGCCAAGAAAATATCCCCCACACCATTACACCACCACCACCAGCCTGCACAGTGGTAACAAGGCATGATGGATCCATGTTCTCATTCTGTTTACGCCAAATTCTGACTCTACCATCTGAATGTCTCAACAGAAATAGAGACTCATCAGACCAGGCAACATTTTTCCAGTCTCCAACTGTCCAATTTTGGTGAGCTCGTGCAAATTGTAGCTTCTTTTTCCTATTTGTAGTGGAGATGAGTGGTACCCGGTGGGGTCTTCTGCTGTTGTAGCCCATCCGCCTCAAGGTTGTGTGTGTTGTGGCTTCACAAATGCTTTGCTGCATACCTCGGTTGTAACGAATGGTTATTTCAGTCAAAGTTGCTCTTCTATCAGCTTGAATCAGTCGGCCCATTCTCCTCTGACCTCTAGCATCAACAAGGCATTTTTGCCCACAGGACTGCCGCATACTGGATGTTTTTCCCTTTTCACACCATTCTTTGTAAACCCTAGAAATGGTTGTGTGCGTGAAAATCCCAGTAACTGAGCAGATTGTGAAATACTCAGACCGGCCCGTCTGGCACCAACAACATTCCATGCTCAAAATTGCTTAAATCATCTTTCTTTCCCATTCTGACATTCAGTTTGGAGTTCAGGAGATTGTCTTGACCAGGACCACACCCCTAAATGCTTTGAAGCAACTGCCATGTGATTGGTTGATTAGATAATTGCATTAATGAGAAATTGAACAGGTGTTCCTAATAATCCTTTATGTGAGTGTAGGCCACCAATTATCTATCAAAGTAGTATCTTTTTTTAGGTTTAGGTATAAGAGTTGACAGCCCTTGTGTCAAACTAGAAGGCAACGTTTCTGATTGAATACTCTCCAAAAACATCTCTAGCAGGAACGGTGCCAATTCTTCAGCAAAGCTTTTGTAAAATTCGTCCTTAAGACCATCGGTTCCAGGAGATTTGTTATTTATAAGACCCTCAATTACTTCAGCGATGCTTATAGTTTTATCACAAGCTTGCTGCTCATCTTTGGATATTGATTTAACCCCTTAATGACTGAGAGAAAAGGAAGGCTGAATACTTACAGTAATTACATTTATAACATTCTGAATAAAAATTACTACAAAAAGAGGAAACTTCCTTAGAACTATCTGTCAAAATGCCATTAATTTGCAGCGAACCAATAGTAAGATTCCTTTCTGAAGGATCATGTGACACTTAAGACTGGAGGAATGATGCTGAAAATACAACCCATTCTGTTTTGACTCATTTGATTGAACTACGCCATCCAGTGGTTGAAAGAGCAACTTACGTTTCTACATTTCTTTGTGCATTAGTACATTATAAGAGTAACTCAAATTCATTCTTCATTTCATGTACTATTTGCAGTTTGCATCAAACCTTTGAGAATTTTTGTCATTGACGGTTCCATGAAGAACCTTTAACACCCATATGGCACCACTAAAGCTTCTTTATAGTGGAAAAAATTTCTTCACACTAAGAAAAAAAGAAAAACAAAAATGGTTCTTTTAAACCCATAACCAGGGTGTATTTTAAGACGTTTGAAGGACAAAAAATTGGATAACAATAGCTTTAAAACCCTGTCAGTGCAGTGGGCAGTAGATTATTTGTCAATACCTGGGGCCTCATTTATAACTGTTGCATACGCCACTTCCGACGCATAAGTTGTGATTTATAAAAACAAACTTGACGGGAAAATTTGAGCCTGGGGGGTATTCCAGAAAACAAGGTTAACTTACCGTCACACATACCCTGAACTCTCAGTTGATGAGCCCAGTGGTTCTCAAACCTGTCCTGGGGACCCCCCATCAGTGCACATTTTGCATGTCTCCCTCATCTAACTCACCTGATTCAACTTATCAGCTAGTAGAGACTGGAAGACTTGAATTGGGTGTGTCTGATGAGGGATACATACAAAATGTGAATTAACCCAACCCTTGCTTACTCGAGGTATGCTGGTTCCAAAAACGCGTCAGGGAGTAAGTTCACACAACCCAGAGTATGTTAAACATGAACACACAATATTCTCAACAGAGTGACGAATCGATGAGTCACCATGGAAACAGATGCTAAGAAAGAGCGCGCCATTCCACTTCCTCCTCTTCTTTTGTTTAATGGCGAGTTACATAACCTACTTAGTGCACATGCCACCTATTTGGTGTTTATGCAATAATTTTTAATGTCTTTGTTTAATAAGCAATCTTTATTCACTGAGAATAAGGATTATATTGTTTGTTTGATGCTAATTGAATGCAGATCCATGTGTGAGATGACAATAAATATATTTGAATTGCATTAACATTTAAACTTATTTTTAACTTCTTTTTTATTCAAATTCTTTAGAATATATAATATTGTATATCATATAACTGAAACAAATTTGGTTATATTAATAACTATATTAATTATATAACACACATCTGAATATTCTTAAGCAAACTAACCCTGGGCTGCTCTGGAGCAGGTTATGTTCAGAGAGTGAGTTGCCATGGTTACTTACCCTGAAAGTTACCTCCGTTTTTGGAACCGAAAGTTGAGGTTATCCGCTTACTCTTAAACATACCCGGGTATGTCACATAACCTGCTTTCTGGAATACCCCCCTGCACGCAATCTCTGACCCTTGTGTACAAACCCTTTTACTAGAGTGAGAATTTTAAACTGTTTTCATTTTGATATACACACTTGCATTAATGTTCCAGTTTCATTAATGGTTATACACAAATTACTGTTACATAAAATCATTAGCCTACTCAGAATTTAAACAAAAATGATATGAATTTATGTGGATGTGCTAGGCCTACTTTTGATAATTTTTCCTGTGACACGCTGTTTTAATGACAGCAAGGATTAAATACAGGTTAATTCCAATAATTCCTCTTTAAACTAAACTCATGTTATGACAAAATATGTTTTAGCGAGAATGATGATCAGTGATGCTCACTTCGATAACACAGACACTGCAGGATTCGGTGGTCGAACGGTCCATTATCCGGTTTAAATATGTCCAATGATAATAGCTTGCTGTACAACCACAGCTGCACGGACACGGAGTGTTCAGACATCTTCACAAAATTATGAAAAATACCACTATATTTGAAGGATACAACTTGAAGAAAAGGTTAAGATTTGCACATTTCCTTCTTAAAATACTGTCAGTGATGCTCAGGGAGTCAGACAACTGTAACTGTAGGCCAATCTGTTTCCATTAAAAATACCCTAAACATCCTATATGTTCACATTACCATCAAAACAGCATGAATTTGATTTGATTTGAATTATTTAAAATGAACTAAATATTTTGAATCAAAATACCATTTGGCCCGAGGAAATGAATGAATCAACTAACTTTATTCTAAGCCATGCAGTGGCGCGCGTATCTTTCAGGTCCTGTTTTGTGCGTATGCAACAATGTAATATATAATGTTATGCCTGATCGGTGTATGTCTTTGATTTTATAGTAGCCTAATTTCAAAGTAAAAATTATTTCGTAAAATATATATTTTATAGAGCCCGACCGATATGGGTTTTGGGGGACGTTGGGATGATACTGATATTAGGGAGTAAAAAAGTCTGTTACCGATATATCGGCCGATATTCTTTATGTGTATATTATACAGTATCGTACCAGTCAAAGGTCTGGACACACTTTACCATTGGTGTGTCCAAAGTTTTGACTGGTACTGTATATAGACTGCAGTATATACATAATATACATATACATTGTCAAGAGCCATTTTTCTGTCTTTTATCTCGTCTTTTATGAGAAAAATCCAATTGCATACAGAGTCATTTGAACTATGCCCGTTGATCACGCCTCTTGTGCAGAGCAGATTCCCCAGACCAATGTTCAATCTTAAAAGACTGAGCTTGGTCTGGTGTTAGCCAGACAAACACATCACCGGAACGAGTGCTGAATCTCCTGATCAAAACACAGGTGAAGAAGAAGCAGGAACAAGCTATCTCATACAAGCAGATGCATATAAAAAAATTGCATGATCATCAACATTAAACATCCATCCATCCATCCATTATCTTCCGCTTATCCGGGGCCGGGTCGCGGGGGCAACAGTCTAAGCAGAGACGGCCAGACTTCCCTCTCCCTAGCCACTTCCTCCAGCTCTTCCGGGGGAACCCCGAGGCGTTCCCAGGCCAGCCGGGAGACATAATCCCTCCAGCGTGTCCTAGGTCTTCCCCGGGGCCTCCTCCCGGTGGGACATGCCCGAAACACCTCCCCGGGAAGGCGTCCAGGAGGCATCCGAAATAGATGCCGAGCCACCTCAACTGGCTCCTCTCGATGTGGAGGAGCAACGGCTCTACTCTGAGCTCCTCCCGAGTAACTGAGCTTCTCACCCTATCTCTAAGGGAGCGCCCAGCAACCCTGCGGAGAAAGCTCATTTCGGCCGCCTGTATCCGGGATCTTGTCCTTTCGGTCATGACCCACAGCTCATGACCATAGGTGAGAGTAGGAACGTAGATTGACCGGTAAATCGAGAGCTTCGCCTTACAGCTCAGCTCCTTCACCACGATAGACCGGTACATCGACCGCATTACTGCAGAAGCTGCACCGATCCGTCTGTCAATCTCCCGTTCCATCCTTCCCTCACTCGTGAACAAGACCCCAAGATACCTGAACTCCTCCACCTGAGGCAAAAACTCTCCACCAACCTGAAGTGGGCAAGCCACCCTTTTCCGACTGAGAACCATGGCCTCGGATTTGGAGGTGCTGATTCTCATCCCGGCCGCTTCACACTCGGCTGCAAACCGCCCCAGTGCATGCTGAAGGTCCTGGTCTGAGGAGGCCAACATGACAACGTCATTCGCAAAAAGCAGCGACGAAATCATGTGGTTCCCAAACCGGACACCCTCCGGCCCTTGGCTGCGCCTAGAAATTCTGTCCATAAAAATTATGAACAGAACTGGTGACAAAGGGCAGCCCTGCCGAGTCCAACATGCACCGGGAACAAGTCCGACTTGCTGCCGGCAATGCGGACCAAGCTCCTGCTCTGGTCGTACAGGGACCAAACAGCCCTAAGCAAGGGGCCCCGGACCCCATACTCCCAGAGCACCCTCCACAGGACACCACGAGGACACAGTCGAATGCCTTCTCCAAATCCACAAAACACATGTGGATTGGTTGGGCAAACTCCCATGAACCCTCCAGCACCCTGGAAAGGGTATAGAGCTGGTCCAGTGTTCCACGACCGGGACGAAAACCACACTGTTCCTCCTGAATCCGAGGTTCCACTATCGGCCGAATTCTCCTCTCCAGTACCTGGCATAGACTTTCCCGGGAGGCTGAGAAGTGTGATCCCCTGTAGTTGGAACACACTCTCCGGTCCCCTTCTTGAAAAGAGGGACCACCACCCCGGTCTGCCAGTCCAGAGGCACTGTCCCCAACCGCCACGCGATGTTGCAGAGGCGTGTCAGCCAAGACAGCCCCACAACATCCAGAGACTTGAGGTACTCAGGGCGGATCTCATCGACCCCGGTGTGCCTTGCCACCGAGGAGCTTTTAACTACCTCGATGACTTCAGCCCGGTGATGGATGAATCCACTTCTGAGCCCTCAGCCACTGCTTCCTCAATGGAAGACGTGTTGGTGGGATTGAGGAAATCCTCAAAGTATTCCTTCCACCGTCCGACGATATCCCCAGTTGAGGTCAACAGCTGCCCATCTCCACTGTAAACAGTGTTGGTAGGGCACTGCTTCCCCCTCCTGAGGCGGCGAACGGTTTGCCAGAATCTCTTCGAGGCCAACCGATAGTCTTTCTCCATGGCCTCACCGAACTCCTCCCAGGCCCGATTTTATGCCTCCACAACTATCCGGGCTGCAGTCCGCTTGGTCTGCCTGTACCCGTCAGCTGCCTCAGGAGTCCCACAAGCCAACCAGGCCCGATAGGACTCCTTCTTCAGCTTGACGGCATCCCTTACTTCCGTGTCCACCACCGGGTTCGGGATTTCGCCTCGACAGGCACCAGAGACCTTACGGCCACAGCTCCGAGCAGCCGCGCCGACAAGGGGGAGGTGGAGAACATGGTCCACTCGGACTCAATATCTCCAGACTCCCTCGGGATCCGGTCGAGCTCCGCCGGAGGTGGGAGTTGAAGATCTCTCTGACAGGGGCTCGCCAACGTTCCCAACAGACCCTCACAGTACGTTTGGGTCTCCCGAGTCTGTCTAGCTTCCTCCCCACCATCGGATCCAACTCACCACCAGGTGGTGATCAGTTGACAGCTCAAGACCTCTCTTCACCCGAGTGTCCAAGACATATGGCCGGAGGTCAGATGAGACGACCACAAAGTCGATCATCGACCTCCGGTCTAGGTGTCCTGGTGCCACGTGCACTGATGGACACCCTTATGCTTGAACATGGTGTTCGTTATGGATAAGCCGTGGCTAGCACAGAAATCCAATAACAGAACACCACTCGGGTTCAGATCAGGGGCCGTTCCTCCCAATCACGCCTCCAGGTATCACTGTCACTGCCCACGTGTGCGTTGAAGTCCCCAGTAGAATGATGGAGTCTCCAGTTGGAGCACTTTCCAGCACCCCTCCCAGAGACCCCATTAGGGCCGGGTACTCCGCACTGCCGTTTGGCCCGTGGCACATACGACAGTGAGAGACCTATCCCCTACCCGAGCGCAGGGAAGCGACCCTCTCATTCACCGGGTTGAACTCCAACACATGGCAGCTGAGCTGGGGGGCTATAAGCAAACCCACTCCAGCCCGCCGCCTCTCACCATGGGCAACTCCAGAGTGGTAGAGAGTCCAGCCTCTCTCAAGAAGTGTGGTTCCAGAGCCCAAGCTGTGCGTGGAAGTGAGCCCGACTATCTCTAGCCGGTACCTCTCAACCTCCCGCACAAGCTCAGGCTCCTTCCCCGCCAGCGAGGTGACATTCCATGTCCCTAAAGCCAGTTTCCGTGTCCAGAGATCGGGTCGTCGGGGGCCTAGCCTTCGACTGTTGCCCGATCCACTATGCACCAGCCCCATATGATCCCTCCCGCAGGTGGTGAGCCCACGGGAGGGTGGCCCCACGTCGCTCGTTCGGGCTGAGCCGATTAAACATCACATAAATCAAAACTGTCTAATAGGGGCGTTTAACGATATATCGCATTACAGAGTTGTTTTATTCAAGGCTCAACTTGCTGTAGTAGGCCTATTTATAAGGAATAATTCACCCAAGCACAAATTTACAAATGTACCACAAATGTAAATTCTGTCATGTACTCACCATCAAGTCATTTTTCGTTAAACTTAACACAAATGAAGATGTTCTTTATGAAACCTGAGAGATTTCTGTCCCTCTATATAGTCCATTCTTCTCAAACTTAAAAGATCCAAAAAATGTCAAAGGCATCGTAAAAAGAACTAATCAAGTGGTCTAATCGTATCCCAAGAGACACGAACGATGGCTTATGATGAACAGATTTACCACAATGCGCGTACTGTAGTAAACACGGACGTTCAAATGAGTGCGTGACGCGTGAAAACAACATGAGAGTGAGTAAATGCAGAATTAAAATTCTTGGATGAGCTAAATTTGACACACTTTCTTGCGATTAGAACGGTGATTGATTGCTTTGATCATCTGAAGTGCAGTCCGCTTAGGACCCCAGAGCGATTCTATTGGCTGAAAGAACTTTTAATGGGTAATCTGTTCAGAGCCTGATTACAATTCTTACAAAATCACGTTTTGATTTTTGTCATTTAAATTGTGTTAAAATAGTCTTTAACGTCTTGCAAATCATACGTTTCATATACTAGTATATAACCGAAGCTATGTAATCAAGCATATCTCATTCTTAATGGTTTTTAAGTTAGCGTACGTTCTAGCATAGTATAGTTACCCGATTAGCTTAGTTTAAAAAGGGGGTAACAGATAAAGAACTGTTCACTGAAAGGTTCTTTGGGAACCGAAAATGGTTCTTCTGTGGAATGACTGCAAAATCAAACGAACAAACAAATAAAAACGCTTCTGGGACCTTTATTTTAAGAGATTGATTTTTGCATCCAGCACTCCCATAAAGACCAACTCACACCTCTGTTCAATAGCATTTATTTTCTTACCCTTTTGTGCCAATAAGAAGATCACTTTGTGTACACCACAGCACTATTATGTACATCTGTACTGTAACAGCATGTGCAGTGGCCTCTCAGTTAGCATTGATTTAAATAAATCTCGACCTTCAGGCAGCAGATTAGTAGGTGCAACAAACAAAACATCCCACATATTCATAAACATCCTTCTGAAACCACGTTTCTGCTTTTGTTAAGGACGACAAAATAAATAAAACAGGGCAAAAAAAGTCAAATGTACACTTTTTGCAAAACATGTCAATTCTTGGGTGTGTTTTAGGCATTGTGCATGGGAATGAATGTGCATTAATAGTTGGATTTGGGCATGTGATGAGACAAAATAAGGAAGGAAATCCATTTTTTTTTGTATGTACAAAATGTCATTTAGACGTAAGTAGGTTGAAATGTGGTGTGAACCTGTTGTTAAATACTCACTAGTCTACAATTAAAAAGGAGGTTTTGGCGGATGAGGTACAGCAATCTTTCATTTCAAACGCCTCGAACACTTTCATAACCTGAACACTCACATTCGTATAAGTCTTTCTGTCTGTACAGAGCTTAAACTAATGCTTATAAAAGTGGTTTCATAGACAAATCTCTGACTTTAAGGCAAAGGGTTGGACTAAAGCTTAAATGGACGCATCTGGGTTTTGTATCATAAATGTTTCTCCCAAACATCTAACACCTCACGAGAGGTTCCTCAAAGCCTCAGCCGTTATATTTTGTGCATTGCTCGACTGTAAAGGATGTAGATCACGGCCATCAAAAACGACTCGAGGCTGATGGGTAGTTTCAAAGAACAGTGTTGTCCATCATCTGGACCGTTTGCTTTTCAAAAATCTTTCTGAGCCCTCCGATAAAAACACTTGCTTATCCATCACGACACCATGAAAGCAACGTCTGCGCATCTGCTGCCTTGCGTTCCGTCACGCCGCGTGACACCGGTGCGAATATCTATCAATACCCGCTGAGCTGTGAATATTAAAGTGAACAAGTGAGAAGATACTCGCATGGAAGCCTGTTTCTGCCTTAAAATAAAACCATAAAAAGGAAATTGCACAATTCTCACTTGATTTCTCACAATTCCGAGTTTATATATCAGTTTATTCCGAGTTTATATATTTATATATTATGTATTTATTGTTTTTAAAACCAGAATTATAAGTTTACATCTTATTGTCATCTTATTGACTTTTATTACTGAAATTCTAAGTTTAGATGTCGCAATTCTGACTTTTTTTCAAAATAATGGAATTCTGAGTTTACAACTTGTATTTCTGATTTTTTTTTTACATTTTTTTTTTTTTAAACTGGAATTATGAGTTTAAATCTCGCAACTCTGACTTAAATTTTTTTTACCAGAATTCAAAGGTGTCATCTCACAATTCTGACTTTTTTTTGGTCAAAATAATGGAATTCTGAGTTTACAACTTGTATTTCTGACATAAAAAAAAATAATAATTCTGGGTTTTGTCGTACAATTCAGATTTTTTCTTTTAGCGTAATTCTGGGTTTATGTCGCACAATTCAGATTTTTCTTTTAGCGTAATTCTGGGTTTATGTCGCACAATTCAGATTTTTTCTTTTAGCGTAATTCTGGGTTTATGTCGCACAATTCAGTTTTTTTGTTAGCATAATTCTGAGTTTATGTCGTACAATTCAGATTTTTTTGCGTAATTCTGGTTTTATGTCGCACAATTCAGATTTTTTTAGCGTAATTCTGGGTTTGTCACACAATTCAGTTTTTTTTTGCGTAATTCTGAGTTTGTGTCGCACAATTCTGATTTTTTTTTTGCGTAATTCTGGGTTCATGTCGCACAATTCTGATTTTTTTAGCGTAATTCTGGGTTTATGTCGCACAATTCTGATTTTTTTTTAGCGTAATTCTGGGTTTATGTCGCACAATTCTGATTTTTTTTAGCATAATTCAGAGTTTATGTCGCACAATTCAGATTTTTTTGTAATTCTGGGTTTATGTCACAATTCTGATTTTTTTTTTTTAGCATAATTCAGAGTTTATGTCGCACAATTCAGATTTTTTTAGCGTAATTCTGGGTTTATGTCACAATTCGGATTTTTTCTTTTAGCATAATTCAGAGTTTATGTCGCACAATTCAGATTTTTTTTAGCGTAATTCTGGGTTTATGTCACAATTCGGATTTTTTCTTTTAGCATAATTCAGAGTTTATGTCGCACAATTCTGATTTTTTTTGCGTAATTCTGGGTTTATGTCACAATTCGGATTTTTTCTTTTAGCATAATTCAGAGTTTATGTCGCACAATTCAGATTTTTTTAGCATAATTCTGGGTTTATGTCGCACAATTCAGATTTTTTTTGCGTAATTCTGGGTTTATGTCACAATTCGGATTTTTTCTTTTAGTGTAATTCTGAGTTTATGTCGTACAATTCAGATTTTTTGTTAGCATAATTCTGAGTTTATGTCGTACAATTCAGATTTTTTTAGCGTAATTCTGGGTTTATGTCACACAATTCCGTTTTTTTTTTGCGTAATTCTGGGTTTATGTCGCACAATTCAGATTTTTTTAACGTAATTCTGAGTTATTGTCATACAATTCAGATTTTTTTTGCGTAATTCTGGGTTTATGTCGTACAATTCAGATTTTTTGTTAGCATAATTCTGAGTTTATGTCGCACAATTCAGATTTTTTGTTAGCATAATTCTGAGTTTATGTCGCACAATTCAGATTTTTTTTGCGTAATTCTGGGTTTATGTCACAATTTGGATTTTTTCTTTTAGCGTAATTCTGAGTTTATGTCGCACAATTCCTGATTTTTTTTTGCGTAATTCTGGGTTTATGTCACAATTTGGATTTTTTCTTTTAGCGTAATTCTGAGTTTATGTCGCACAATTCCTGATTTTTTTATGTAATTCTGAGTTATTGTCATACAATTCAGATTTTTGTTAGCATTTGTTTTTTGATTAGCATAATTCTGAGTTTATGTCGCACAATTCAGATTTTTTTGCATAATTCTGAGTTTATGTCGCACAATTCAGATTTTTTTAGCATAATTCTGGGTTTTATGTCGCATTTAATTCAGATTTTTTATTTAGCATAATTCTGAGTTTATGTCGCACAATTCAGATTTTTTTTAGCATAATTCTGGTTTATATGTCGCACAATTCAATTTTTTTTTAGCGTAATTCTGGGTTTATGTCACACAATTCCGTTTTTTTTGCGTAATTCTGGGTTTATGTCGCACAATTCAGATTTTTTTAACGTAATTCTGAGTTATTGTCATACAATTCAATTTTTTTTGCGTAATTCTGGGTTTATGTCGTACAATTCCGATTTTTTGTTAGCATAATTCTGAGTTTATGTCGCACAATTCAGATTTTTTGTTAGCATTATTCTGAGTTTATGTCGCACAATTCAGATTTTTAGCATAATTCTGAGTTTATGTCGTACAATTCAGATTTTTTTTTGCGTAATTCTGAGTTTATGTCGCACAATTCCGTTTTTTTGTTAGCATAATTCTGAGTTTGTCGCACAATTCCGTTTTTTTGTTAGCATAATTCTGAGTTTGTCGCACAATTCCGATTTTTTGTTAGCATTATTCTGAGTTTATGTCGCACAATTCTGATTTTTTTTGCGTAATTCTGGGTTTATGTCACAATTCGGATTTTTTCTTTTAGCATAATTCAGAGTTTATGTCGCACAATTCTGATTTTTTTTGCGTAATTCTGGGTTTATGTCACAATTGGATTTTTCTTTTAGCATAATTCAGAGTTTATGTCGCACAATTCAGATTTTTTTAGCATAATTCTGGGTTTATGTCGTACAATTCAGATTTTTTTTGCGTAATTCTGGGTTTATGTCGCACAATTACGTTTTTTTGTTAGCATAATTCTGGTTTTATGTCGCACAATTCAGATTTTTTTAGCGTAATTCTGGGTTTATGTCACACAATTCCGTTTTTTTAGCATAATTCTGGGTTTATGTCACAATTCGGATTTTTTCTTTTAGTGTAATTCTGAGTTTATGTCGTACAATTCAGATTTTTTGTTAGCATAATTCTGAGTTTATGTCGCACAATTCAGATTTTTTTAGCGTAATTCTGGGTTTATGTCACACAATTCCGTTTTTTTAGTAATTCTGGGTTTATGTCATACAATTTCAGATTTTTTTAACGTAATTCTGAGTTATTGTCATACAATTCAGATTTTTTTTGCATAATTCTGGGTTTATGTCGCACAATTCAGATTTTTTTAGCATAATTCTGGGTTTATGTCGTACAATTCAGATTTTTTTTGCGTAATTCTGAGTTTATGTCGCACAATTACGTTTTTTTGTTAGCATAATTCTGGTTTTATGTCGCACAATTCTGATTTTTTTTTGCGTAATTCTGGGTTTATGTCACAATTTGGATTTTTTCTTTTAGCGTAATTCTGAGTTATTGTCATACAATTCAGATTTTTTGTTAGCATAATTCTGAGTTTGTCGCACAATTCAGATTTTTTTTGCATAATTCTGAGTTTATGTCGCACAATTCAGATTTTTTTAGCATAATTCTGGGTTTATGTCGCATAAATTCAGATTTTTTTTAGCGTAATTCTGAGTTTATGTCGCACAATTCGCTTTTTTGTTAGCATAATTCTGGTTTTTATGTCGCACAATTCAGATTTTTTTGCGTAATTCTAATTCTGGTTTATGTCACACAATTCCGTTTTTTTATGCGTAATTCTGGGTTTATGTCGCACAATTCAGATTTTTTAACGTAATTCTGCGGTTATTGTCATACAATTCAATTTTTTTGCGTAATTCTGGGTTTATGTCATACAATTCCGATTTTTTGTTAGCATAATTCTGAGTTTATGTCGCACAATTCAGATTTTTTGTTAGCATTATTCTGAGTTTATGTCGCACAATTCAGATTTTTTTAGCATAATTCTGGGTTTATGTCGTACAATTCAGATTTTTTTTTGAGTAATTCTGAGTTTATGTCGCACAATTCCGTTTTTTTGTTAGCATAATTCTGAGTTTATGTCGTACAATTCAGATTTTTTTGCGTAATTCTGGTTTTATGTCGCACAATTCAGATTTTTTTAGCGTAATTCTGGGTTTATGTCACACAATTCAGTTTTTTTTTGCGTAATTCTGAGTTTGTGTCGCACAATTCTGATTTTTTTTTTTTCGCAATTCTGGGTTTATGTCGCACAATTCTGATTTTTTTAGCGTAATTCTGGGTTTATGTCGCACAATTATGATTTTTTTAGCGTAATTCTGGGTTTATGTCGCACAATTCTGATTTTTTTTAGCATAATTCAGAGTTTATGTCGCACAATTCTGATTTTTTTTGCGTAATTCTGGGTTTATGTCACAATTCGGATTTTTTCTTTTAGCATAATTCAGAGTTTATGTCGCACAATTCAGATTTTTTAGCGTAATTCTGGTTTATGTCGCACAATTCAGATTTTTTTATAATTCTGGGTTTATGTCACAATTTGGATTTTTCTTTTAGTGTAATTCTGAGTTTATGTCGCACAATTCAGATTTTTGTTAGCATAATTCTGAGTTTATGTCGCACAATTCAGATTTTTTTTAGCGTAATTCTGGGTTTATGTCACACAATTCCGTTTTTTTTTTTAAATTCTGGGTTTATGTCGCACAATTCAGATTTTTTTAACGTAATTCTGAGTTATTGTCATACAATTCAGATTTTTTGTTAGCATAATTCTGAGTTTATGTCGCACAATTCAGATTTTTGTTAGCATAATTCTGAGTTTATGTCGCACAATTCAGATTTTTTTTGCGTAATTCTGGGTTTATGTCATAAATTTAGATTTTTTTCTTTTAGCGTAATTCTGAGTTTATGTCGCACAATTCCTGATTTTTTTTAGCATAATTCTGAGTTTATGTCACAATTCAGATTTTTGTTAGCATTATTCTGAGTCTATGTCGCACAATTCAGATTTTTTTTGCGTAATTCTGGGTTTATGTCGCACAATTCAGATTTTTTTAGCGTAATTCTGAGTTTATGTGTCACACAATTCAGATTTTTTTGCGTAATTCTGAGTTTATGTCGCACAATTCCGTTTTTTTGTTAGCATAATTCTGAGTTTATGTCGCACAATTCCGATTTTTTTTTGCATAATTCTGGGTTTATGTCACAATTTGGATTTTTTCTTTTAGCGTAATTCTGAGTTATTGTCATACAATTCAGATTTTTTGTTAGCATAATTCTGAGTTTATGTCGCACAATTCAGATTTTTTTTGCATAATTCTGAGTTTATGTCGTACAATTCTGATTCTTTCTTTTAGCGTAATTCTGGGTTTTTTGTCATACAATTTAGATTTTTTTTGTGTGTTATTCTGGGTTTATGTTGCACAATTCTGATTTTTTTTTGCGTAATTCTGAGTTTATGTCGCACAATTCAGATTTTTTGTTAGCATTATTCTGAGTCTATGTCGCACAATTCAGATTTTTTTTGCGTAATTCTGGGTTTATGTCGCACAATTCAGATTTTTTTAACGTAATTCTGAGTTATTGTCACACAATTCAGATTTTTTTTGCGTAATTCTGGGTTTATGTCGTACAATTCAGATTTTTTGTTAGCATAATTCTGAGTTTATGTCGCACAATTCAGATTTTTTGTTAGCATAATTCTGAGTTTATGTCGCACAATTCAGATTTTTTTTGCGTAATTCTGGGTTTATGTCACAATTTGGATTTTTTCTTTTAGCGTAATTCTGAGTTATTGTCATACAATTCAGATTTTTTGTTAGCATAATTCTGAGTTTATGTCGCACAATTCAGATTTTTTTTGCATAATTCTGAGTTTATGTCGTACAATTCTGATTCTTTCTTTTAGCGTAATTCTGGGTTTATGTCATACAATTTAGATTTTTTTTGTGTGTTATTCTGGGTTTATGTTGCACAATTCTGATTTTTTTTTGCGTAATTCTGGGTTTATGTCGCACAATTCAGATTTTTTTAACGTAATTCTGAGTTTATGTCGCACAATTCCGATTTTTTTAGCATAATTCTGGGTTTATGTCGTACAATTCAGATTTTTTTTGCGTAATTCTGGGTTTATGTCGTTTTAGCGAGATATGGGTTTTTTCTTTTAGCGTAATTCTGGGTTTATGTCGCACAATTTGGATTTTTTTTAGCGTAATTCTGGGTTTATGTCATACAATTTTGATTTTTTTTGTGTGTTATTCTGGGTTTATGTCGCACAAATTCTGATTTTTTTTGCGCAATTCTGGGTTTATGTTGCACAATTCCGATGTTTTTTTTTTGCGTAATTCTGGGTTTGTCACACAATTCAGATTTTTTTAAGTAATTCTGGGTTTATGTTGCACAATTCAGATTTTTTTTGCGTAATTCTGGGTTTATGTCGCACAATTCTGATTTTTTTTGTGTAATTCTGGGTTTATATCGCACAATTCAGATTTTTATTTAGTAATTCTGGGTTTATATCGCACAATTCAGTTTTTATTTAGTAATTCTAGGTTTATATCGCACAATTCAGTTTATTTAGTAATTCTGGGTTTATATCGCACAATTCAGAATTTTTTAATCAGAATTCTGAGTTTACATCCCTCAATTCAGAATTTTTTAAATCAGAATTCTGAGTTTACATCCCTCAATTCAGAATTTTTTTTTTTGCATAATACTGGAATTCTGAGTTCACAACTGTAATTCTGCGTTTTCGTCCCACAATTCTTACTTTTAGCTAAATCAAACTGACAAAAGTGAGAAAAGGTCAGAACCACAATAAATACACTCAGAATTCTGATTTATTTTTCTGAATTATGTATATTGCAATTCTGAGGAAAAATGTCAGAACTGCAAGGTGTTAACTAAAAAAAAAGCAAGATATAAACTCAGAACAGCAAGAAATAAAGTCAGAATTGTGATTAAAAATCACTTGCCTAAACCATTTCATTTTTTTATTCTGTGGCAAAAACAAGCCTCCATATATTTGAGATTCTTACAAGCTGAGATTTTTCAGGTTGCATAGCAAAACAAGGAGCGTAAAACTAAAACATTTTTTTTTTTTTTTTTCAAAATCAGACAAATGTTTCATCCAAAGCAGCTCTACAAATAGCTTTACCACCATGGGATAATATATATATATATACGTCTTTCCAAAACACCCGACTCCATTTCATTTCATAATAAAAAATATATCACACGTAGAAGCGAAAGACCCAGCTGCTATATATGTGACTTTTGATGATACACCTTACGTTAATAAAACACGTCTGAGGGCCAAGCGAGCCACAGACAATAGCAACTCTGTACCCATAATATCGCACACTGAATCTTTGATACGTCTGTAAAAGACGTCCCCAGTGTCTGTATACACCGTCCTGCTCACAGTCATTTCCACAGTCTGATCATACAGAATGATTAAAAATAAATTAAAACAAATCTAGATTGGCCATGCTGTTTTATCAAATTACAAGGCAAAAAAATAAAATAAAAATAATCACAATTGGCTCTTCCATTCAGAAAATCTGTGATCTTAATCCCCAAACCTTAAGGATAAAAATGGTTTTCTAAGATGATCGGAGGACAGAAGCATTAAAAACTCAGAAACATAAAAGAAAACCCAAAACGCTAACACTGCTGCGAATCCCCGAATCCCACTCGCTTGATCGGCCTGTGTACAGTCTCCTGAAAGAGTTCTCCAACATCTGTACCTCCGTTTTATTCTTCCATTGAGGGGAGAGGACAGCCGAGTCCTTGGCGTAATCAGTAGACAGTTCCTCTCTTTCACTCATGTCCATTTCCTCTGTCCGCGGTAGATTCACCTTCTTGCCGTGACGCGAGGACTTCAGTGTCACCGGAACTCATAGATGGGTGCGCTGTGTTCAGGGACGTGTGTGAGGTTCAAAGACTGATACCTGATCATAAAATAATTGGGTGATATAATCAGAATATTTACATTAAATCACATTGAATTAACACACAAACAGTCAAACCAAAATTTATACAGACACCTCCAACATGTTCTCACATTATCGCAGTTTATTCGCTATAGTTTAGAAAATGGTAATAAACCATAAACTTTGATAGAAAGCTATGTAATGGATTACAGTCAACCAATCAGCCGTCAGCTGTTAAATTTAAGTACACAATTATAATATCAATTTAGGTCAACCAATGACCAAGCAATGCTTCATTTTGTTCAGCCTGTGGTGAGAAAGGTCGCATTAGCAATTACAGAAAAAACACTTGCGCAAAACATGGTCAGGTCAAAGTGTCTGAATAATATTGGTCCCAGTTTATGATCAGTTTTACTGGTAGTCACTGTATGAAGGATTTTTGGGTATAATATGTCACAGTTGACTTTATTTTGCTATCCTCACTTACATAAATGAACTATAGTGTCCTGCATCCACTAGTGAAAAATGATATCTGGTGCCTGAATAATGTTTGGTTTGACTGTATATTTGTGCTGTCAAAATAATATTTTCAGTTTAACGTGTTAAAAGTTTTCAACGCGGCATGCGTTTTTTCTGTCATCCTGTGGCTAGCGTTAGATTATATGATCACGCTATTATTATGCTTTTAAACCATTCAAGCGCAACAAGACAAAAGAGAACACGCTCTCTGTGAATGTCCTGTCTATGGCTTCGTTCACACTGTCAATTTTTGGGATTGAGTTACAGATTTGCGTCTCGAAATGTCTCGCTCACACAGCAACTTACAGTAGCGACTCAAATACTGTCTGTATAAACGTGCAACACGAGTCAAGTCTGTATTCTCTTACCAGTAACCATAGCTGAAAAGTCTTATAAAATCTTATCACTTTTGACACGACAAGAGTCCAACTGAGCCGCGAGTTTATCCATCAAATCTTCATTAATTGACAGAACGTAAACTTTCAACGTAAAAATGCTAGCCAGACCCTTTAACCATTGCACTCACGTCGCACATCCTTTGCAGCCTCTCTTGCATGACACGGCATTTGAGTCAGTGCGGTTCCGTTCACACAGTGTGGGTTTTTCCGAGAATGCAGTTGGGAGTCCTGAAAATTTACGGGTGAGAGCTTGGTTATAGAACGCGGTTGTCTCTCCCATAAATAACCGTACTGTGTGTGAACATAACCGTATTAAGGACTCAAATACAGGACTGACAACCGTATTCTGCTGCTGTGTGAATGTGGCCAATGTGACACACACACACACGCGACACACACACGCGACACACACACGCGACACACACACGCGACACACACACGCGCGACACACACGCGCCAGAATCCAGTTCTCTTTCACGATTGAACAAACATATATATATTAGCGCTGTCAATCAAAAAAAAAAAATTCTGTAATTGATTGCGATTAAAAACATCTGCTTTTTTATATTGTAATAATTTCAGTTACTCTCCAAATTAATGTAGAAACAACTTAAACACAGTATATTTTAAATATTTGTTGTAATGGCACCTTAATAATAAATGTCATATTTATTTGTGGCCATCTGTCTAACAGGTAGGAAATATACAGAAATTAAATAGTTAAATTGAAGTTATCATACTGTCTGCACTGCATACATTTTAAATGAAATATAGAATAAGTACTTATTAAAGCAACAATTTTCTCTGTTACCTTTGTTCTGTGATTAACACTAATAATTAAACTTTAATTAAACTTTCATAATAACATAAAAGGTCTTTAAATGTTGTGTTTTACGCCATTGCTGTCAAACAAACTAAAGCGTGATAAGGCTTTGTATTTTTATCAAATCGCGAAATACTTCGCTCACGCGATCAGCACATGATGGGTTCAATTCTCAATACCGGTTCACAGTGAATGAATGCAGTGAACTCCACCAGTTTAGTGTGCATTTGGGAACGTAGCGGGCACCAATTACGCGTTATTTTCACATTTGCATAGTTGACAATTACCGCATTTCACTAGATTAGTGTAGTGTGATCTTTAGCATATATACCATTCCGAGCTTCTGTGGTAGTAGTAACCCTCTATGGTGGCTGTAGACTTCTGGAAACAGATGTAGTAGAAGCCAGCAAAGGAAGCACCGCTGATGTCTTTGATTGTGTGATCTGGAACTAAGAACTGCTCCTGAAACAAACAAACAAACAACATTTTACAGCAGGATAATTTGATTATTTACAGTTATTTCACCAGATTTGTATATTTATATAAAGCAGCTTTTATGGATTTGCATATATACACTACCGTTCAAATGTCAATAAGATTTTATTTATGTTTTTGAAAGAAGTCCCTTATGCTCACCAAGGCTGCATTCATTCGATCAAAAACACAATTTAAAATAAATGATTTCTATGTGAATATATTTTAAGATATTCCTGCGATCAAAGCTGAATTTTCAGCATCATTACTCCAGTCTTCAGTCACATGATATGATGATTTAATGCTCAAGAAACATTATTATTACTATTTTTGTGGAAACCCTGAGACTTATTCAGGATTCTTTGATGCAAAGAAAGAATAGCATTTATATGAAACAGGTTTTTTCTTTTGTAACAATGTAAAAGTATTGCTGAATAAAAGTAAATTTCTTTCAAACCAAATTTTTTTTACTGTAGTACAGTATATGGTTTCAGTCACCGTACCTTCCACCGCATGAAGACATAGTCACTGCTCTTTAGTTCTTCATAGTCGAAATCATCTGAATTAAAGCTTTTTGCGTACTGATAAAATGCTTGAAACTTCCCCTGAGAAAAAAGAAAAACATATTTAGCAGATCAGTTTCTACTATAAACCACACTTGAGTCATGATGCATAGTGATTCATAATCATTATGCATTATTACACACAATGAATCTATATTAATTACCCAGTGTTTTCGGTCGACGTCCTCATCAGCATCCCATTTCCTGGTTAAAAAAGGCCGTTTCTTGCTGATGATCTCCCCGGCAAAGAATGTAGTGAGGGTGGGATATTCCTACAGAGAGCAATAGAGCAGGTTGAGTGACACTGTGATATATACTTCTGATATTTTATTTATATAAGAGTATATAAGTGTATTGTCATCACTTCATAACATTAAGGTTGAACCACTGGAGTCACATGGGCTATTTTAACAATGTCTTTCTGGGCCTGGAAAGGGATAACGTTGCCGTCTATGTGGGGACAGAGAGCTCTGGGATTTCAAAAATATCTCCATTTGTGTTCTCAAGATGAACGGAGGTCTTACAGGTTTGGAACGAAATGAGGGTGACATTTTTTCAAAAATCTTTTGGGTGAACTAACCCTTTAAGAGCAGGCTCATGCAAGCTCGTCGCACGTCTGACTTGACTAAAAAATGCCATCTTATCTCGTAAGACTGAACTGTAGCTTGCCGTTATTATTTTGGTCATCAAATTCAGCAACATTTACAGTATTCAACTGTATTTACGAAGAACGGTAAATTATGTACTACATTTTTTATCTACTTTCCCATGTCTTGATACTGCCATTTCTGTGCCAGTTATTTTAATTCTAAGCACAGTATTGTTTTAAATACTTGAAGGCCATGTGCCACTGTTCATCAAGAAGCCATGACTTCAAATGGCCGGGTATTGCAATAGTAAAGTGGACTGCATCGCATTTGCACATGTAATGCTAAACCGTTTCATTTTATTTTAAGTTGAAGTGTGTAATTTTTATGAGGATCTATTGACAGAAATACAATATGTGACCCTGGAGCACAAACCCAGTCATAAGTCACTCTGGTATATTTGTGGCAATAGCCAACAATACATAGCATGGGTCAAAATTATCAATTTTTCTTTTATGCCAAAAATCATTTGGATATTAAGTAAAGATCATGTTCCATGAACATATTTTGTAAATTTCCTACCATAAATATATCAAACATTTTTACTAGTAGTAATATGCATTGCTAAGGACTTCACTTGGACAATTTTACAGGCGATTTTCTCAATATTTAGATGTTTTTGCACCCTCAGATTCCAGATTTTCATAGTTGTATCTCGGCCAAATATTGTCCTAACAAACCATACATCAATGAGCTTATTTATTCAGCTTTCAGATGATGTATAAATCTCAATTTACCTTATGACTGGTTTTGTGGTCCAGGGTCATATATAATATACATAACTATGTTTTCAGTGGTCTCACATAATGAACTGTTAAGTTTTTATTACCTTAGAATGAGCCATTTCTATCTACATACACTGCGGATCCCCTTACAGTGAAATAGTCATTTTGCGCCATCATGTTTCTACAGTAGCCCTAAAGGGACAAACTGCTCTACAGAGCGCTAGCTACTCTCTGCCATCTCAGATGACCACATCTTTGTCCTGTGTCAGCCACCGTAGCTTCTCTATGTGCTTCGAAAGGGAGGGGTGAGCGGTTGCAGATGATGGTTGCCATCCATCATCTTCCGCTTATCTGGGGCCAGGCAACAGTCTAAGCAGAGACGCCCAGACTTCCCTCTCCCTAGCCACTTCCTCCAGCTCTTCTGGGGGAACCCCAAGGCATTCCCAGGCCAGCCGGGAGACATAATCCCTCCAGCGTGTCCTAGGTTTTCCCCGGGGTCTCCTCCCGGTGGGACATGCCCGGAACACCTCCCCGGGAATGCATCCAGGAGGCACCTGAAATAGATGCCCGAGTCACTCAACTGGCTGCTCTCGATGTGGAGGAGCAATGGCTCTACTCTGAGCTCCTCCCGAGTAACTGAGCTTCTCACCCTATCTCTAATAGAGCGCCCAGCGACCCTGCGGAGAAAGCTCATTTCAGCCGCCTGTACCCGGGATCTTGTCCTTTCGGTCATGACCCACAGATCATGACCATAGGTGAGAGTAGGAACGATTGACCAGTAAATCGAGAGCTTCGCCTTACAGCTCAGCTCCTTCTTTACCACGACAGACCGGTACATCGACCGCATTACTGCAGAAGCTGCACCGATCCATCTGTCAATCTCCCGTTGCATCCTTCCCTCACTCGTGAACAAGACCCCAAGATACCTGAACTCCTCCACCTGAGGCAGAAACTCTCCACCAACCTGAAGTGGGCAAGCCACCCTTTTCCGATTGAGAACCATGGTCTCGGATTTGGAGGTGCTGATTCTCATCCCGAACAGAATCTCATCACGAATTATGAACAGAACCGGTGACAAAGGGCAGCCCTGCCGGAGTCCAACATGCACTGGGAACAAGTCCGACTTGCTGCTGGCAATGCGGACCAAGCTACTGCTCCGGTCGTACAGGTACCAAACAGCCCTAAGCAAGGGGCCCCGGACCCCGTACTCCCAGAGCACCCTCCACAGGACGCCACGAGGGACACAGTTGAATGCCTTCTCCAAATCCACGAAACACATGTGAATTGGTTAGGCAAACTCCCATGAACCCTCCAGCACCCTGGAAAGGGTATAGAGCTGGTCCAGTGTTCCACGACCAGGACGAAAACCACACTGTTCCTCCTGAATCCGAGGTTCCACTATCGGCCGAATTCTCCTCTCCAGTACCCTGGCATAGACTTTCCCGGTGAGGCTGAGAAGTGGGATTGAGGAGATCCTCGAAGTATTCCTTCCACCGTCCGACGATATCCCCAGTGTAAACAGTGTTGGTAGGGCACTGCTTCCATGGCTTCACCGAACTCCTCCCAGGCCCGATTTTTTGCCTCCACAACTACCCGGGTTGCAGTCCGCTTGGTCTGCCTGTACCCGTCAGCTGCCTCAGGAGTCCCACAAGCCAACCAGGCCCGATAGGACTCGTTCTTCAGCTTGACGGCATCCCTTACTTCCGGTGTCCACCACTGGGTTCGGGGATTTCTACCTCGACAGGCACCGGAGACCTTACGGCCACAGCTCCGAGCAGCCGCATCGACAATGGAGGTGGAGAACATGGTCCACTCTGACTCAATATCTCCAGACTCCCTCGGGATCCGGTCGAAGCTCCGTCGGAGGTAGGAGTTGAAGATCTCTCTGACAGGGGCTCGGCCAAACATTCCCAACAGACCCTCACAGTACGTTTGGGTCTCCCGAGTCTGTCTAGCTTCCTCCCCTGCCATCGGATCCAACTCACCACCAGGAGGTGATCAGTTGACAGCTCCACCCCTCTCTTCAACCGAGTGTCCAAGACATACGGCCGGAGGTCAGATGAGACGACCACAAAGTCGATCATCGACCTCTGGTCTAGGGTGTCCTGGTGCCACGTGCACTGATGGACACCCTTATGCTTGTACATGGTGTTTGTTATGGACAAGCCGTGACTAGCACGGAAATCCAATAACAGAACATCGCTCGGGTTCAGATCAGGGGGGGCCGTTCCTCCCAATCACGCCCCTCCAGGTGTCACTGTCACTGCCCACGTGTGCATTGAAGTCCCCCAGTAGAACAATGGAGTTTCCAGTTGGAGCACTTTCCAGCACCCCTCCCAGAGACCCCATTAGACCCCATTAGGGCCGGGTACACCGCACTGCCATTCAGCCCGTAGGCACATACGACAGTGAGAAACCTATCCCCTACCCGAAGGCGCAGGGAAGCGACCCTCTCATTCACGGGGTTGAACTCCAACACATGGCAGCTGAGCTGGGGGGGCTATAAGCAAACCCACTCCAGCCCGCCGCCTCTCACCATGGGCAACTCCAGAGTGGTAGAGAGTCCAGCCTCTCTCAAAAAGTGTGGTTCCAGAGTCCAAGCTGTGCGTGGAAGTGAGCCCGACTATCTCTAGCCGGTACCGCTCAACCTCCCGTACAAGCTCAGGCTCCTTCCCCGCCAGCGAGGTGACAGTCCACATCCCTAAACGGGAGGGTGGCCCCACGTCGATCATTCGGACTAAGCCTGGCCGGGCCCCATGGGGGTAGGCCCAGCCACCAGGCACTCGCATACGATATATTAAAACAGAAAACAGGTATTTTAAATTGTAACAATGTGTCACAATATTACTGTTATTACTGTAGTTTTAATCAAATAAATGCAGCCATGGAGAGCAGAAGAGACTGCTTAGAAAAACATTACTCAAACTTTTAAACCCGTGTATGTAGGTCAAAATATAGATTTTTTTTTTTACTGTTATATTGGTGCATATTAGGGATGGGCATTTCAAGCAAAAATATTATTTGATGATCGCTGGGAATTATTCGATTATTATTTGAAAATCGCAACTCCTCCCCCGCATGTATAGGCAACACACATAAACAGAGAGAGAGAGAGAGAGAGAGAGAGAGAGAGAGAGAGAGAGAGAGAGAGAGAGAGAGAGAGAGAGAGAGAGAGAGAGAGATCATTCACGGTCTCAGTCTATAACGAACGAGAGATAACAATAACGAACTGTTTAATTCATTAGGGAATAGGCTATATTATATTAACTCAAGCCATATAGTTATTGTAACATGGTGAAATGTGCCCTAAGTACTTGTTCAGGAAGAAAAGTAACCAGCGCATGTGTTTTAGCCGATTACAGTGTCATCAGTTAAATAACGTAAGGGATGATAGTGTTGAGGATTTACCTTACATACGACCCAGAGAGAGCCTGCGGTGTAGTCGCGCTTCTTTTTTAATCCTCCTGATTACACACTGTAGCAGCCATTAAAATACTTCAGCTTTGTTTTTAATGTCAAAGTAGTTATAATTCGTTTTGTTTCTTTATAAAGTTAATTTGTTTGGATCATTTGTTTGTTTGTTAAATTAAAGTTTTTGTTTGTTAAAGTGACGAGCAAGCGGCCAGCAGTGAGTTAACCACATGTTCGAAAGAATATCGAAAGGCATTTACTCCTGGTCTTTTCACAATAGGAGAGATATCTGATCAGAGAAAGCCAATGAAGTGAGCAGGTGTAAAGGGCGTAACTCTTGCAGCTGCCCTGAAGGAACGCTCGCTACTGCCGGCACGGACTCTGAACACGCGAGCCAGTCTCGACAGTCGCGTGGTCTCGAGTTGTTTCCACCCATCTCATAGTTTCTTTTAATTAATGAATGTCTAAAATATAAAAAGGAGAAGCCTAAAATGAACATGTCACCACCACTTCAGCACCGAAAACATGGGGATTTTTTAGACGATAATAACACAACCTATTCGATATTCTATAATTAAATCAACTAATTGAATATTCGAAAATCGTGACTCATCTCTAGTGCATATAAGTGAAAAGTATTAAATATCATTCTTCCCTGTGCTCGTTTTGAGAAAATTATCATTCTTGTTCTTGTATTTAAACATTTTGAATCTACTGAATGGAAATAAAAGGTGTTTTTTTTTTTTTTTTTTTTTTTTATACAGGAAAATTACACAAATATTACAGACGGTGTCATCATATCTGCTTCATATTTCCTTTGACACACTACAACTGGGATGCAGATCAATAAATCAAGCTGCCAAATTAAGTGCATTAGGCTTCTTAAAGCTTCTGGATATTGATAAAATCAAAGACTAATAGTGTGAGAACAGCAGCACTTTAAAGATCCGTGCCCAAATCCATTGTGCTCCAGTATTGCAACCAGACAAAGACCACAAAAGCAGAATCTCCAATCAAGCAAACAAGAGTGCTTTATGGTAATGTCATGCCCTGCCATAAACTGTTATAAGATCAACAGCTACTAAAAAAAAAAAAAAAAAAAAAAACATATTGCAAGTCACAGTATGATTACATGGTCGCATTGACCACAAGCCTGTCTCACCTCTGTCAGACCTTTGATCTTGAGGTATCCACACAGGTACGAGTCCTCCATGGTCACATGCTGTGGGTCCAAAGCAAAGGGTTTTAATAAAATCACTGTAATGATGTTCTTGGCACAAGTCCAGACCACAAGAACAGATCTGCTAATGTGGGTCAGTTAATAACAAAACACTAATCTGGACTCACACATGAAGATGCGACTCTCTCTGGTTGCCCTACTTAGAAATGGGTAACTGATCCATTCTGATTATATCTCCAGAGTCACTGACATGCAATATTGGACACACTGCACAAATGCATTATAAGCACACTATAATCACACAAGTAAACTACCTAGACAGCATTTTGGACATAGTAGGCTGTCTACCTTCAAACAAACAGCATTCAAGAGCTTCATACTGTCGCTCACAATATACTGAGCTCCCTACCTAGACTGCATGTAAGTAGTAGCCTACTATACATGTTTTGAGTCAAACTGGTAGCCAGCATATTATTTTTTTAACTTCATATTGTCACAACCTAGTGAGCTGCCTACCTAGACTGCATTTTTGGACTCAAAACCTACCTAGTAGGCTGACTACCATCAAACACACAGCATTTAAGGGCTTCATATTCTCACAACCTAGTGAGCAGACTACCTAGACTGCATTTTTGGACTCAAAACCTACCTAGTAGGCTGACTACCTTCAAACAAACAGCATTCAAGGGCTTCATACTGTCACAATATAGTGAGCTGCCCACCTAGACTGCATGCAAGTAACTTAGTAGCCTAGTATGCATGTTTTGAGTCAAACTGGTAACCCAGCATATTATTTTTTAGGACTTCATATTCTCACAACCTAGTGAGCAGACTACCTAGACTGAATGTAGGCAGCCTACTATGTATGTTTTGAGTCAAACTGATAGCCAGCATATTCATTTTGAGCTTCAGTTTCACAACCTAGTGAGCTGCCTACCCAGAGGCAGTCATTTGAATTGCCTAGGTTGGCAGCTCACTTCTTACTGAGCATATCAACAGAGAGGAAAGTGTTTACCTGCAGAACCACCTCGACATCATAGGAGTTTCCTTTGCTCTTCTGGTGCCCGCGGAACTGGGAGCCGCTGTAGAGCAGAGAGGTGTTGACGCCGGGCTGATGGGTATTGATCGGCGGGGGCGGAACGAGAGAGGCCGAGGCCATGCAGGCCAACGACGAGCCCAGACAGCAGTCGGTACGGACCGGCATGTTTGATCGCTTCTGCGGGGAAGTCCCCGAGCACAACCAGCAGAGCGTCGCTTATCCGAGACCCTGGAGAAGAAGAAAACGCGACACTGACAGCGCAGTGCGTGAGTTTCGGAGTTTCTCCCGCAGGACGGTTACGGTTACGTCCCTCAGAGCAGAATGAAGGCGCTCAACAGCGAGTCATGTGATCCAGCATGCTGTTCTCTGATTGGATGACGGCCATCAAGGTACAATGACGCTGGATGTTCATTGGCTGCTTTGGAAAAGGCATGATGGGATTTGTAGTTCTTTTACAAGAAAGCGGTACTGTAGAAATGTAGAGAAGCGCTAATGTTGAGACAGCTGTTTCTAAACAATTAATTTGCCAATAAAACCCGTTTAACGACGCCAATCTTTATGTGTGTGTGTATATATAATTTTAAAACAAATGAAACATTTGAAAGTGATGAAGTACATTAAACACATATTTGACAGAAAGGATTGTGCTATCTATCTATCTATCTATCTATCTATCTATCTATCTATCTATCTATCTATCTATCTATCTATATAACTTTTTTTATAAAATTATATATATATATATATATATATATATATATAGCTGCCTACACCCTATTTGAGAAATGTCCTTTTATGTAAAGCTCTCTCTCTCTCTCTCTCTCTCTCTCTCTCTCTCTCTCTCTCTCTCTCTCTCTCTCTCTCTCTCTCTCTCTCTCTCTCTCTCTCTCTCTCTCTCTCTCTCTCTGCCAACAAATGGAATTGCTGCAGCACCTTTACTCGTCTGTAGAGGGAAGCATTGCATAAAGTATAAAAACAAACCCTACAACATTCTTGTAAAACTGATGCATCTCAAAATTTTATAAACAAAACAAAAATAATACATCTGCATACTTATCAACATCTAACAACAAAATTAACAACATTTGTTTATATATAATTTGTTATATTCTGGATCTGACATGAGAAACATTTTAATTGTGCTCAGACAATGCCACGTCCTCCAGCTCATCCTTTACAAAACTAATGTAGTTTTGGATCTCTGAGATGCGCTTGCGATTCCTCTTCACCTCATCATTGTGTATCTATTGACACAAACAAAAAGACTGTTATGTTTACATTTAATAATAAAAGGTCTTTGTCATCCTGGACAGCCTCATGGTAGGCTACACTGTGACTAATATATGTGACCATGGACCACACAATTGGTCATAAGGGTTATTGGTCCAGTCATAACGGTCAAATTTTTTAATGACTAATTTAATGACATCATCTGAAAGCTGAATAAATAAGCTCTCCATTGATGTATGGTTTGTTAGGACAATATTTGGCCAAGATACAACTATGAAAATCTGGAATCTGAGGGTGCAAAAACATCTAAATATTGAGAAAATCGCCTGTAAAATTGTCCAAATGAAGTCCTTAGCAATGCATAGTACTACTAATAATACATTTTTTTAAATATATTTATGGCAGGAAATTTACAAAATATGTTCATGGAACATGATCTTTACTTAATATCCAAATGATTTTTGGCATAAAAGAAAAATGGATCATTTTGACCCATGCTATGTATTGTTGGCTATTGCCACAAATATACCAGAGTGACTTATGACTGGTTTTGTGCTCCAGGGTCACATATAATATAATATAATATAATATAATATAATATAATATAATATAATATAATATAATAAATATAGTTAATGAGTCTAAAGTTCACAGGAAGTGTGTTCATAATCACGTACCGATTTCAGCAGATCGCCCATCCAGCTGTTGATCCGTGTCAGTAGCTCGTCCTCCCTGTTATCAATCTTCTGCAGGTGTGTGTCATGGGAAGCACTGACTGCATTGCTCACTGTGTCTTTATCTACCAAGAGCTACAGGGCAGCAGAGGAAATGAGGACTAAAATAAGTGTCTGGCATGTACAAACCCGATTCCAAAAAAGTTGGGACACTGTACAAATTGTGAATAAAAACAGAATACGATGATGTGAAAGTTTCAAAATTTCAATATTTTATTCAGAATACAACATAGATGACATATCAAATGTTTAAACTGAGAAAGTGTATCATTTTAAGGGAAAAATAAATTGATTTTAAATTTCATGGCATCAACACATCTCAAAAAAGTTGGGACAAGGCCATGTTTCAAGTTGCTCAAGTTTAGGAATAGGAATGTTGTCCCATTCTTGTCTAATACAGGCTTCTAGTTGCTCAACTGTCTTAGGTCTTCTTTGTGGCATCTTCCTCTTTATGATGCACCAAATGTTTTCTACGGGTGAAAGATCTGGACTGCAGGCTGGCCATTTCAGTACCCGGATCCTTCTTCTACGCAGCCATGATGTTGTAATTGATGCAGTATGTGGTCTGGCATTGTCATGTTGGAAAATGCAAGGTCTTCCCTGATAGAGACGACGTCTGGATGGGAGCATATGTTGTTCTAGAACCTGGATATACCTTTCAGCATTGATGGTGCCTTTCCAGATGTGTAAGCTCCCCATGCCACACGCGCTCATGCAACCCCATCCCATCAGAGATGCAGGCTTCTGAACTGAGCGCTGAGAACAACTTGAGTTGTCCTTGTCCTCTTTAGTCCGGATGACATGGCATCCCAGTTTTCCAAAAAGAACTTCAAATTTTGATTGGTCTGACCACAGAACAGTTTTCCACTTTGCCACAGTCCATTTTAAATGAGCCTTAGCCCAGAGAAAACGCCTGAATGGCACGGTGGATTGTGTTCACCAACAATGTTTTCTGGAAGTATTCCTGAGCCCATGTTGTGATTTCCATTACAGTAGCATTCCTGTATGTGATGCAGTGCCGTCTAAGGGCCCAAAGATCACGGGCATCCAGTATGGTTTTCCGGCCTTGACCCTTACGCACAGAGATTGTTCCAGATTCTCTGAATCTTTGGATGATATTATGCACTGTAGATGATGATAACTTCAAACTCTTTGCAGTTTTTCTCTGAGAAACTCCTTTCTGATATTGCTCCAGTATTTTTGGCCGCAGCATTGGGGGAATTGGTGATCCTCTGCCCATCTTGACTTCTGAGAGACACTGCCACTCTGAGAGGCTCTTTTTATACCCAACCATGTTGCCAATTGACCTAATAAGTTGCAGACTGGTCCTCCAGCTGTTCCTTATATGTACATTTAACTTTTCCGGCCTCTTATTGCTACCTGTCCCAACTTTTTTGGAATGTGTAGCTCTCATGAAATCCAAAATGAGCCAATATTTGGCATGACATTTCAAAATGTCTCACTTTCAACATTTGATATGTTATCTATATTCTATTGTGAATTAAATCTAAGTTTATGAGATTTGTAAATGATTGCATTCCTTTTTTAGCCACAATTTGTACAGTGTCCCAAATTTTTTGGAATCGGGTTTGTAAAAAGTTACCACAGTTTTTGACTTATTCATAGAGTCGACACAAATTCTTATCATTAAGTGATCGAGACTATTTCCCACTGACCATTGCCACTTCATCCGGTATTTCCTCCTCCAGCTCATTTTTGACCACCTTCTCCAGTGTTTCCAAGGCAATCTCAAGCTGTTGTTCATGGTGCTGGTTCTCCAGGTCTCGACACATTACGAATGTGTGTCAGAGTTAAAGAACCTTAAAGAGCCTTACCCTTGAAATAAAAGTATTTTTGTTTTGTCCTGTTGGATAAAGGATATATCCCTTGCACATATTCAATGAACCCTCCAGCCATGTCTGAGATATTCCTCTCAAAGTCTTTGAAGATGTCCTTAAAAGAAGCAATCCATTTGTTTAGGTGATATGGTCCGTATTTAATATTACACTAATAATATAGGTCTTTTATTCTTACCTCCAGTTGCTCCACCAGCTGCAGTTCAAGACTCATGAGGGTTTCAGAAAGCTGGTCGGCCTGTTCATGGCAGGAAGTGATGTGAGCTTCAAGTAGCTCTGCGTCTGTGATCTGTTGCATTTCCGCAGTCTTCTGCAGTAGAACAGAATTTAATTTGTGAGCATTTTGATGTGTTCAACTGGTGATAAACGTGGTGATCAAAATTTTCCTTGTTAGACTGAGGGAGAAGAAACCAACCTGCCTCCTGGAGTTTTCAAAGTCAGCTGATATTTGTGCTGCTTTGCGCTGATTGTCAGCCATCGCCTCATGGGAACAGGTAAAAAAGGATTCCACCTCAGCCGTTCTCCGAGCATGCTGAGTCAAACCTGCATCAAATATCTGCACACATAGAGCTTCCATATTGCTCTTAAATGTAAATGAACTGTCAAGGTAAATGGGTTGTTTTGAGCCCTTTTTAACAGCTGTTCCCTCATTGGCACTCTTAAAGGTGCAGTGTTGTATTTATGAGGATCCATTGACAGAAATACAATATAATATACATAACTATGTTTTCAGTGGTGTATAAAGGCCTCACGTAATGAACTGTTACGTTTTTATTACCTTAGAATGAGCCATTTCTATCTCCATACACTGCGGATCCCCTTACAGTGAAATAGTCATTTTGCGCCGTCATGTTTCTACAGTAGCCCTAAAGGGACAAACTTCTCTACAGAGCGCTAGCTACTCTCTGCCATCTCAGACGACCCCATCTTTGTCCTGTGTCGGCCACCATAGCTTCTCTATGTGCTTTGAAAGGGCGGGGTGAGCTGTGCGCAGTTGCAATTCACAACCTCACCACTAGATGCCGCTAAAATTCACACACTGCACCTTTAAAGGATACATAACACACACAGTTTCTGCCAGTCTCATGTTAATCTATACCTATAATATAGTACCTATAAAGTAGTACTGCATCCTTCATATCTCCGGAGAGTCTTTAGTTATATCAGATTTATAAAAGACAGATACGCTGTACTGATTCTTTCCGAAAATAGTTGCGCTTGTGCAGGCGTGTAGTGGGCGGAGCTAAAGAGTCACAAGCACGCAAACACACACACACACACACACACACACACACACACACACACACACACACACACACACACACACACACACACACACACACACACACACGAAATACATCATGGCATTATCCCTGGATAACTTTTGATTCACTATACGTTCGTGTCGTTTACATTACATGCACTTATGGCATGCCGGTTGCCAACAGAACGCACACATCTGATGCAGTTTCACTCACCGCCTGCGGCTTCAACTCATGACCGGGAACAAACAAACACACTTGCAGAACGCCGTTGCTGCTCGGGAAAAACAAACTGAATCCACTGTTTCCTTAATGCTGGGTTATTTAGGAATCTTTCCCTCACAACCAGAAACACACTTCTTTAGTGATATTGTTGATTTCGTGGTCTAAAAACAAAATGACAGTGTAACCCAAACGAAGCTCGTTGATGGGCGGCTCTTGCTCTTGCTCTCGCTCTGGTTGATGTGTATGCGTATTCATCCGGGAGAAGTGCCCATACAAGGATTTCCGCCCTTTATGACCTCATACAGGCCCGTACTCGGAAAAAAAAAACTCATTTCAATCCTGAAGGAGTGTATATCCCTCTTTTTCACATATTTGACATTGTTGCAGCACCTCTTTTCACAGTCTGTCAGTAACGCACTGGGGTGTGTTTCCCGTACAACGTCATAACTCGCTGCTTAACTAGTACGATGCATCGTTGAAGAAATCAACTATAGTCATGAAACCGTATTGTCGCAAATTTGTCACATTGGTTAATGATGTCACGCAGATGGTGGAGTAATAACTTCTTTTAATGAACCTGTTTGAGATTGCTATAAATTACGGACATAGCATCTGAGGACGAATTTTCATTTTTCTTAATTTTGCTTTATTTCCAGATTCAATCATAGGCTCCTTAAAGACGTAAATGACACGTCTTTAAGTAAAAGATATAGATTGTACTAAATGTCTTATTTTGCTCAAGATAAGAATTTATTAAGTCCAAATGGCTAACAATCAGTGTTGGGTGTTGTATAATTACCAAGTAATCTAATCAAGGTAAATTAATTACTTTTCCTTGAAAAAGGGATTACTCTTTATTTTTCTGTAATTTAATTACAGTTACTTCTGATGTAATTGCATTAAACACTACTAGTGGATTTATCAGCAAAAAAAAATGTTTTTAATGTAACCTCTCTTTACACACTTTGGTCAGTTCAAGAATAATTTATGCAATTGTATATTATTTATTTTAAAGAATTAAAAGTGCAGTTTCATGTCTATCCTTTTATTGTTCAACTGGTCGAGGTTGATGGGATTTACATTTTAGTAATCCAATACTTTATAGAGAGAGTAATTAGTACAGTAATCTAATTACACTGTTGAAGATGTACTCTTTTAGAGTAACTTACCCAACACTGTTAATAATGCATTTGGGAAATGCATCCCTGTTTAGTAGGGAGGATGGGCGTATCGATATGAAGTACTGATGTGAGTATCGAAAAGAAAAATATCAATAATAAAGTGTTTTTTTTTTTTCTTAGCGATAGATGATATTTACACTGAGTGCAAATAGCTGTAGATGCTATTTACTAAGTGAAAATAGTGATATATTCTATTTACACCATATAAAAGTAGCAGTTCTTTGAAATGTGTAAATAATAATTACATGTAATTTATACTTTATTTTGGCAGATAACACTATGCAATAATAATATAGAGTGTAAATTATTATTTTTATTTAAATTATTAAATGGATGTCGCCGTAAAGGGACACTAAAAGCCCTACACCTACCCTTAACCCTACCCAATAAATACTCTTATTATGATTAAACATTTCGTTAGGCACTTTATTTCCACATTTAGAATTTGTTTTTAATTTTTATTGAAAGTAAATGCCTTTCCGATGTGATTTTTGATGAGAAAAGGGAGAAGAGCGAGCTCTGCAAAAGGCGGATTCGAACCAGGGTAGATTGCGTAAAAACCAAGGATCTTAAGCCTTATGCTTTACTGATTGCGCCACTGAAGACATTGAAATACATGCGTTTCTTTACATTTTTTTAATCTTGTTTGGCCCAAAAGTGTGAATAGCACTTGCTAACAAGGCACACTATTTGCACTTGGTGTGAATAGACACTCCGTCTTAATAATCTAAAGAAAATCTAAAGCCCCGTTTCCACCGAAATTACTCAGAAACTATTTGTCCCAGGAATTTTTGTCCCCCCAGACCTGTCCGGTGACGTAGGACTGCACGTGACTTTCTAGTTCCCGCTGGATTTCGTCCTCCACATATAAGCTTAATAAAGCCTGAACCTCATTGTTGGTGCATCGGTCCTATTTTTTGAACTCCACTGTTGATTCGAATAGTAATCAACTATTACTGCAAGCACCGCAACAGACTTTTAATAATGGTGGTTGAAATAAAAAGCTGCATGGAGTCAACCAATCAAAATGCTGTGTGAACTCAACCATTCACCAACTCAACCTTTTAACCCCGGAATTTTATTTAGACCCTTGTCCCTGCAGTCGAAAATCACAGAGTACCACCCCAAAGTCCATAGTTCCTGGAGAAAGTTCCTGCGGTGGAAACGCGGCTTAATCTAAAGAAAAGTTTCATGAATATTAGTGGTTCTCCATGGAACCATCAAAGCCAAAAAAGAACCCTATTTTCAAGAGTTTATTATAAAGTATTGCTTTCATTAGTGGTTTGATTTGTATATTTTGCCATTCATAACAAGGATATGTCTCCAGCAGTTCTTTCATTCCAGGGAGGAGAGCCAGGTTCTCTACATCAGGATCATCAGCAAACATGCTGTTGAAAAGTTGAGGTCCATTCAAGAACTCCACGAATGCGTCCTGCGAAAGAAGGAAGCAGTAGTTATTCCCTATCTGTGACTCACAAATCTGACTTTTTAAATTTATAACTGTACTTGAATGAGATGGATGGTCACCTTATGCAGTTGAAGCTCCTCGTTGCTGATCTTCTGAGCCTCCATTGCCTGCTGCTCCTGGAGCTCATTGTGTTGTATTTGTTCTACAGCATACTGATACTTTGCAAAGGCAGCTTCACGCTTTATATGTAAGCGCAAAAAATATGAATTATGAACAGAACCAAAATTGAATAATAAAAAGTACATTAGGACAATGTTAGCTATCCCTTGTGAAAAAGACCTTTCCATTGCACAAAAGGTTCTTTAAAATGTTCTTCATACTATAATAAAAAATAATGGTGCTTTAAAGAACTGTTCACCAAAAGTATTTTCTTTTAAAGTATAGTATTTCCATAATAACTGTGATATGTCTTTTTCACATGCGGTCAGCTGAAAAACCAAGCCAAGCAACTGCAATTATATGCAGCTGCGGATATATGAGAAATGACTTATTAATGTCTCACTAACCGTTTGTTCATCCAGCAGTCTGTAGTCCAGATAAACCAAGTCTGGAAGATATGCCGCCACAAATAGCTTATAGCTCTCTTCATCACAGATGGGATTTCCCTCAAGGTTGAGTGTGCGTAAATGCTTAAACTTTCTGAGGTAAAGCACCTGCAGGGAATGGATATGATTTCCTTCAGCTTTATTTTTGAGTGTCACTCTTAATTAGTGGACAGATGCATATCTTGAAATCATCCTTCCACATTTTTAAAAAACGTATAATCTAAAATATAGTTGGCTTACATTATCCAGTTGAGCAATGGCATTGTTTCCAATAGAGAGGATGTGCAAGTTCTGCAGTGTATCCAGTTTTTCAATGACAGAAATGTGGTTGTTGAACAAACTCAAGTCCTGAAGTTTCACAAGAGAGTCCAGTCCTTCAATCACGTCAATATTATTGAACGACAGATCTGAGGAATACAAGAATTCAGTCTTAGTGTTCGGAGATTCTCCGATCTGTTTTGATATCAGTCGGACAGTCCGAACTCACCCAGCCAGACCAGATTAGTGAGGTTTTCTAACCCTTCAATCCTCTCAATAAAGTTATTATCCAGCTGAAGTTTTGTTAGAGAGGTGAAATTCCACAGGTGGTAAATCTTCAGGATGTCTATAAAAACATCAATATTATATTAATATATAATATTATATAATATTTATATATATATATATATATATATATATATATATATATATATATATATATATATATATATATATATATATATATAAAAGAAATAAACAGTTATATATGATATTTTTTGTACAATGAACTGCTATTGAAATTATACTATTACAATCATGATAATTAAGCACATTTTTCGAATGTCTTCTTAATGTAATATGAAAATATAATATTTTATTCAAATGTAAGTTTTTACAGATTGTCACAGTTTTGGTTCTTTGTGTTCTCTTAGGGCCCTATTTTAACGATCTGAGCACATGGTCTGAAGCGCATGGCGCAGGTGCACTTAGGGCGTGTCCAAATCCACTTTTGCTAATTTAACGATGGAAATAAATGGTCAGTGCGCCCGATGCATTGTCCAGAAGGGTTGTACCTAGTCTCTTAATGAGTCATGGGTGTAGCGTGCAATAAACCAATCAGAGTCTCATCTCCCATTCCCTTTAAAAGCCAGCTGTGCTTGCATCATGGCGGATTCGCTATTTACATGGCGGAATTTGTGAGCGGAAAGACTGAACACTTCTCCAGAGAGGAATCCTTTTATTTTTAATATTTAAAAATGTCTGTGTGCTGCTGCGAATCTCTGTGTGTGTGATAAGCAGAGTGTGCGCACGTTGTGGACCCTGTCTATAGGCACATGTTACTAACACGCCCTTTAAATAACACAAAAAATACTGCGCTACTGACTTTAGTCACTTTCATTTATGTAGTGCATTTTACAATATAGATGGTTTCAAAGCAGCTTTACAGTGATAATAGGAAATGAATGGAAGAGAGATTATTAAAAAAGTTATTGTCCAGCTAGTTTTTTGATAATTAATTTCCGTTGTAAATAATCATTAGTTATGTACTTTGGGGCCACTTACACAACATCAACCAAAATACAAACCCGATTCCAAAAAGGTTGGGACACTGTACAAATTGTGAATAAAAACAGAATGCAATGATGTGGAAGTTTCAAATTTCAATATTTTATTCAGAATACAACATAGATGACATATCAAATGTTTAAACTGAGAAAATTTATCATTTTAAGGGAAAATAAGTTGATTTTAAATTTCATGGCATCAACACATCTCAAAAAAGTTGGGACAAGGCCATGTTTCCCACTGTGTGGCATCCCCTCTTCTTTTTATAACAGTCTGCAAACGTCTGGGGACTGAGGAGACAAGTTGCTCAAGTTTAGGAATAGGAATGTTGTCCCATTCTTGTCTAATACAGGCTTCTAGTTGCTCAACTGTCTTAGGTCTTCTTTGTGGCATCTTCCTCTTTATGATCGCCAAATGTTTTCTATGGGTGAAAGATCTGGACTGCAGGCTGGCCATTTCAGTACCCGGATCCTTCTTCTCGCAGCCATGATGTTGTAATTGATGCAGTATGTGGTCTGGCATTGCCATGTTGGAAAATGCAAGGTCTTCCCTGAAAGAGACGACGTCTGGATGGGAGCATATGTTGTTCTAGAACTTGGATATACCTTTCAGCATTGATGGTGCCTTTCCAGATGTGTAAGCTGCCCATGCCACACGCACTCATGCAACCCCATCCCATCAGAGATGCAGGCTTCTGAACTGAGCGCTGAGAACAACTTGGGTTGTCCTTGTCCTCTTTAGTCCGGATGACATGGCGTCCCAGTTTTCCAAAAAGAACTTCAAATTTTGATTGGTCTGACCACAGAACAGTTTTCCACTTTGCCACAGTCCATTTTAAATGAGCCTTGGCCCAGAGAAAACGCCTGCGCTTCTGGATCATGTTTAGATATTGCTTCTTTTTTGACCTATAGAGTTTTAGATGGCAACGGCGAATGGCACGGTGGATTGTGTTCACCGACAATGTTTTCTGGAAGTATTCCTGAGCCCATGTTGTGATTTTTCCATTACAGTAGCATTCCTGTATGTGATGCAGTGCCGTCTAAGGGCCCGAAGATTTTCCGGCCTTGACCCTTACGCACAGAGATTGTTCCAGATTCTCTGAATCTTTGGATGATATTATGCACTGTAGATGATGATAACTTCAAACTCTTTGCAATTTTTCTCTGGGAAACTCCTTTCTGATATTGCTCCAGTATTTTTGGCATAGCATTGGGGAATTGGTGATCCTCTGCCCATCTTGACTTCTGAGAGACACTGCCACTCTGAGAGGCTCTTTTTATACCCAACCATGTTGCCAATTGACCTAATAAGTTGCAGACTGGTCCTCCAGCTGTTCCTTATATGTACATTTAACTTTTCCGGCCTCTTATTGCTACCTGTCCCAACTTTTTTAGAATGTGTAGCTCTCATGAAATCCAAAATGAGCCAATATTTGGCATGACATTTCAAAATGTCTCACTTTCAACATTTAATATGTTATCTATATTCTATTGTGAATAAAATTTGTAAATTATTGCATTCCTTTTTTATTCACAATTTGTACAGTGTCCCAACTTTTTTGGAATCGGGTTTGTAGAAACAATGGCAAATGTTGGTTTCATTGGTGTCAACAGTGCAAATCTTGACCAGCATTATTCAGTGTGTTGATCTATGGGTGAGACATATTCGAAAGCCCCTCCCCTTTTTTAAAATAGCCAATAGTGTTTCGTTTATATCACATTTCAACTAGAGCCATTGAGCTCATTAAAGCCGCAGTTTCCTCCTAATCTTGAACTGTTCTCCTCCATATCACCTTAAAGCATTCTGTGCAGAATTCAAATGAGTCAGATATGTTTTGTGGTCTGCGCCGACTTGCACATGTGATCCGCTCTGTGCTCGTGTCTCTGGACCGGTGCAGACTGTGGCAGTTCGCGTGACACTAACGTGAAACCAGACTTCATTCGGCCCAATGGAAAGCATATTCAAACTGTCTGAATCATTCCCTATCCCCTACATAGTGCACTATGTGCCATTCACCATGTAGAAAATAGTAAATGTGTGAACAAGTGACCGATTCAGCCACAGCTTCGCCGTCAATTTAGAGAGTAGGGGGCGGGGCTTCAGATTCTAGAGAGAATTTGATTGGACAGAAAATCTGATGAGAAGATGAAGTGCTGAGTGATGTCATCAAAATCATTAATCCATATTGGCGAAAGTGAGAGACTGTAAGTTTTGAATGCTTATGTCTTCTAAATGTGAATTTTGACATTGTTTTGGAGCACACTAGCTTTTATATAACAGTACGGCTAACATAAGGCCAAAAAACTTAAATTTTGATTTCATGGGGACTTTAATGGTTCAAACATTGTACTCTGAAGGGGGTACCACGACTTGTGACAGAATGGTTTGATGGGCATGAACGTAAAGTTGAACATCTCCCATGGCCTGCACAGTCACCAGGGCCTGTATTTATCAAGCCTCTGAGAATTACTCACAAGAACACTGCTAAGAATTGACTTAAGAGTAAAATAATTATTGGCTCCATGCTGCGCTTAAGAGTTAAAGTTAATAAAGAATCAGTAAAGAGTTAGTTAAGACAATATAGGCATGGACCAATCACTGAATTGATTTCCTTATTTAAGAATATTCTCAGATAAATTCACATTGAATGGTGAAATTCCTAAAAGGAGATTACATTCAACACACATTTGACAATAAAGAATTTTCAAGAGAATACATTATGATATACATATTGGAAATGAAAGATAAACACGTTTTTATATTTCTTAATTACCTGCCTATATATAGCCTAGATTGTATGGTATAATCAGCCACCATGGATTCCAAAAGAAAACCAAACTAGCGGGAGGAAGAAGCGCTGACAAAGGTGATGCCTGCTCTGTCCAAACGACACCGTTTGATTAACCGCTCATCCTCAAACATTTCGAAAAACATTCTTCCTTTCCTGAAAGATTTGCGCACGTCTCCATCTCCGTCTCCTCAGTGCCATCACAATCCCCTACTGGCAGCTCCTCACCACCTGAGAGACCTCTCGAGCTGTCTTAAGTAACTGGGAGAGTAAGAGTGATTCTTAGCTTTAAGAAATTTGATAACTTGCTTTTATACTTTAAATAAAAGTATATTTAATATAAAAGTACATTTCATGAATTCTCAGCACTTAAGACTAAAATGGCACTTAATATTATCAAGCCACTTTGGGGTATTTTGGAGGAGCAAGTCAGAAAATGTTTCTTTGATGAATAGAAAGTTCAAAACAGTATTTATCTGAAATAGAAGGTTTTTGCAACATTGTACTACTGTTCAAAAGTTTTAACTTAAAGAAATGAATATATTTATTCAGCAAGGATGCATTGATCAAAAGTGACTGTAAAGACATTTATAATGTTATAAAAGATTCTATTTAAAATAAATGCCGTTCTTTTGAACTTTCTATTCATCAAAAAATCTTGACAAAGTGTTTTACACAACTGTTTTCAACATTGATAATCATAAATGCTCATCATATTAAGAATGATTTCTGAAGGATCATGTGACACTGAAGACTGGAGTAATGATGCTGAAAATACAGCTTTGATTTTAAAATATATTCAAATAGAAAACAGCTATATTACATTTTAATAATATTTACAATACTACCGTTTTTTGTATTTTTAATAAAATAAATACAGCCTTGGTGAGCAGAAGAGACTTCTTCTAAAAACAATTAAATTCTTACCGATTAAAAACAAACGGCAGTGTAAATAAAGTGTGTTTCATGTTTTTTGATAATTATATATATATATATATATATACACACACACACTCACCTAAAGGATTATTAGGAACACCATACTAATACTGTGTTTGACCCCCTTTCGCCTTCAGAACTGCCTTAATTCTACGTGGCATTGATTCAACAAGGTGCTGAAAGCATTCTTTAGAAATGTTGGCCCATATTGATAGGATAGCATCTTGCAGTTGATGGAGATTTGTGGGATGCACATCCAGGGCATGAAGCTCCCATTCCACCACATCCCAAAGATGCTCTATTGGGTTGAGATCTGGTGACTGTGGGGGCCATTTTAGTACAGTGAACTCATTGTCATGTTCAAGAAACCAATTTGAAATGATTTGAGCTTTGTGACATGGTGCATTATCCTGCTGGAAGTAGCCATCAGAGAATGGGTACATGGTGGTCATAAAGGGATGGACATGGTCAGAAACAATGCTCAGGTAGGCCGTGGCATTTAAACGATGCCCAATTGGCACTAAGGGGCCTAAAGTGTGCCAAGAAAACATCCCCACACACATTACACCACCACCAGCCTGCACAGTGGTAACAAGGCATGATGGATCCATGTTCTCATTCTGTTTACGCCAAATTCTGACTCTACCATCTGAATGTCTCGACAGAAATCGAGACTCATCAGACCAGGCAACATTTTTCCAGTCTTCAACTGTCCAATTTTGGTGAGCTCGTGCAAATTGTAGCCTCTTTTTCCTATTTGTAGTGGAGATGAGTGGTACCCGGTGGGGTCTTCTGCTGTTGTAGCCCATCCGCCTCAAGGTTGGGCGTGTTGTGGCTTCACAAATGCTTTGCTGCATACCTCGGTTGTAACGAGTGGTTATTTCAGTCAAAGTTGCTCTTCTATCAGCTTGAATCAGTCGGCCCATTCTCCTCTGACCTCTAGCATCAACAAGGCATTTTCGCCCACAGGACTGCCGCATACTGGATGTTTTTCCCTTTTCACACCATTCTTTGTAAACCTTAGAAATGGTTGTGCGTGAATGCCAGTAACTGAGCAGATTGTGAAATACTCAGACTGGCTGTCTGGCACCAACAACCATGCCACACTCAAAATTGCTTAAATCACCTTTCTTTCCCATTCTGACATTCAGTTTGGAGTTCAGGAGATTGTCTTGACCAGGACCACACCCCTAAATGCATTGAAGCAACTGCCATGTGTTTGGTTGATTAGATAATTGCATTAATGAGAAATTGAACAGGTGTTCCTAATAATCCTTTAGGTGAGTGTGTGTATATATATATATATATATATATATATATATATATATATATATATATATATATATATATATATATATATATATATATATGAGAGTGAAAAATGAACCAGGAAAGTTTTCATGAGATTCAACCTGAATTTAAAAAAGAGCTCAAAATGCTGGCAGTTTAATTTTACATTAAAATGAATTTAATTATGGCTTATGAGTGAAATGGTTGAAGTGATGCATTCTTACTCCTGAAGTCCAACCGCAGCTGAAGCACTTCCTCGTACTGGATGCCCTCTTTCTTGGCTATTTTTCCAGCTTGCCCTTGAGGTCCCTGTTCAACAATCGCTTGTTGTAACATCTCCTCATCCATTACTTTGGGTTCATCGTGTTGGCAGCTCATTTTCCAGAGCTTCTGATGACTGGACCCGTGTATTACCTGCAGTAACGGAGATTAACAGTGCATCCAATGCATAGAACACGATTGCTTATCTTATTTAGCAGACCTGTCACCATGAAATCAGTCAAAACAGAGCCAACTGTTATTTTTCCTGTGCTAAAAGTTAATTAATTTTATAACAGACCTGACTGGAAATATATCAAGTACACGACTGCTGGACGCCAACACTGTTGCTCAGCAACAGCAGACTGAGACTACAGCTATCAACTTCCGGAGTTTTTAGTAGCTTGGAGGCGCATTTAAAGAAATTTAACTAAATTGTATTAATAACACTGAGCCATATAGTGATATTCTTCAAATTCTATTCTATTCTGTTCTTCTGAGTATTTAATTCGTAAGATTCTTCATGAAATGGAAAATTAAAGGAATTTTTGTGAATTTAGAAGAAAGAACGCAATATTTCACCCGTCACAAAAATGCCTCCATTATTTCTAAATTAACATAATTGTGTAAAGCAAACATGTCTATAAATTCATGTTTTTATCACGTAGTTTATACGTTTTTGCACATTAAGAGCAGGAACTCAGCTGTTAAGACTTTCCCCATGATTGACAGGTTCCTCGATCAATAAATGAAAAGTTCCGCGTGTTTAGACCAATCAAACAGCCCTGTGGGCGGGGCTTACGCGCGCTGTCCGTCAGCCTCTCACCATCGGCGGATTGTTGTTGTCATCAAGATGGAGTTCTTGTTAGGGAATCCGTACAGCACTCCCGTTGGCCAGTGCATTGGTGAGTTAGCGGCTTATGCCAGCATGTTCTTCAATAGAGTGTGTTTTTATAACAGTTAATGTACAATGTTCATCCATTCTTCGTGTTAAAATGCGTGTGTCTAGTATCATACAGGAGCGTGAACAGTCAGCTGTTAGCTAACGTTACATAGCCAGCTTTTTTTAATCCGGTATAAACACAGAAATCTTACTAGGAAACGCTAATCATTTGTTTTTATTATTGGAAAATTCATAACTAATTAGTTAGAGTAAGTGCTTCGTCAGCAGATCTAACAAGTCTCACTGGCTTCAATCAGAGCAGGCAGCATCTTTATAACATTTACAGTTTAGGAGTTACAAACTCAGTCTATATGGAGAGATATCACTTATCTCTGCTTATATATTCCATATCGATTACTCTCAATCATGTAATACTTCGCTCGGTACTGTAGTACAGTAGATCATTATAATGCATATATCTGTCATATTCGTGTTCATGAATATGCAAAACAGTTGCATCACCACAAAGTAATCTATTCTGTTTAAAAATAAATAACAACGTCAATATCCAGGGCACCGAATCAAGACACTGTGTGTATTTAAAAAAAATCTCTCTGCGTTTGTATAATTACACTGTTGAAAATGTGAGCATAAGATTACAGTATATTTGCATTTCTTTCACAGTATTTTCACAGGAAGACTTCTCTTGTGTCTACTGCACTCTCAGACATTTCTTGTAAAAGACTGCAGTACTTTTACTGGCAATTTTAGTCAAGTTTTTACAAATGTACTTAAAAAAAAAAAAAAAAAACCTTGGTGTTGCAAGATGATATCATATCACATATTTTACAGATGTAGCTCAGCAGTTGCTTCACTATTGTGAAAGATCTACAGACAGTTATTGGTAAATATTCATGCTAAAATAAATGGATAAATAAAAGAATAGTTCTGTCTTAAAATCAGCCCATTTTATATTCTAGTTTATCATCGTTTTAACAAATGTTTTCGTTTGTCACACTTCTGACTTGGCTAGGTCAGAAAATACAATATGAATATACAAGGCCCAATATCCCAAGCAAATGGAACATTGATCACCATAACGGTGACTTCAAAACAATTACAGTGGTAAAGAATATAATTTCTTACAATGGCATGGTTAAAGACAGCTTTATCATGTGATTTCACTGTAAAACAAGAGCATCAAATTACTGTGATGTCAGCAAATTTCCGACTACACTACAGTAATTTATTGTAAAATAATACTCATTAATCCAGTTTTTTTTTTTTTTTACAGTGTGCTACATGCATAAAGACTAATTGTTTCATATAGGCTAATTCAATGATATAAATCAATAGTTTAATAGCAGCACAAACTTTTGAATTTGTGTTTGACCCCCTTTCGCCTTCAGAACTGCCTTAATTCTACGTGGCATTGATTCAACAAGGTGCTGAAAGCATTCTTTAGAAATGTTGGCCCATATTGATAGGATAGCATCTTGCAGTTGATGGAGATTTGTGGGATGCACATCCAGGGCACAGCTCCGTTCCACCACATCCCAAAGATGCTCTATTGGGTTGAGATCTGGTGACTGTGGGGGCCATTTTAGTACAGCGAACTCATTGTCATGTTCAAGAAACCAATTTGAAATGATTCGAGCTTTGTGACATGGTGCATTATCCTGCTGGAAGTAGCCATCAGAGAATGGGTACATGGTGGTCATAAAGGGATGGACATGGTCAGAAACAATGCTCAGGTAGGCCGTGGCATTTAAACGATGCTCAGTTGGCACTAAGGGGCCTAAAGTGTGCCAAGAAAACATCCCCCACACCATTACACCACCACCACCAGCCTGCACAGTGGTAAGAAGGCATGATGGATCCATGTTCTCATTCTGTTTACGCCAAATTCTGACTCTACCATCTGAATGTCTCAACAGAAATAGAGACTCATCAGACCAGGCAACATTTTTCCAGTCTTCAACTGCGTGTTGTGGCTTCACAAATGCTTTGCTGCATACCTCGGTTGTAACGAGTGGTTATTTCAGTCAAAGTTGAAACATGAAAAGTGCTACATGCATAAAGACTAATTGTTTCATATAGGCTAATTCAATGATATAAATCAGTAGTTTAATAGCAGCACAAACTTTTGAATTTGCTAACTGACCAAAATATCAAAGCACTGGATCAGTTTTGCAAACGTTTGAGTTTCTGTTATTAACAATGGTGGAAATTGTATAATAATCATTTCAGATATAAACACTGATGTCTATGGTAGCGATCAAAATAAATAGAGTAAATCACGTTTTGAAAGTATCTTGACACTTCAAACAATGATTGTATCAATTACATCCTTACACCAGTAGGTGGAATTTGTCATTGAATCATTAGTTCAAAATGCTGATTCATCCATTAATGCAGAGTTTCTCAAAGTGTGGGGCGCGACAATATAGAGACATGACAAGTGGGGCGCGACAAACGGGAGGAAATTTGGTCGTTTTTGTGCCCATCTCTAATAACCTTTTGAGCGGTCCCACATGTGGGATTTTTATTTCTGTGTCCCTGAGAGTACAGGATATATGGGAATGTTCAGTGACGTGACATAACTGCCAGATTCAAACTGTGTTTTCGCGCTTTGCCTGGCACTGAGCCAGCGCTTGACATACATCATGCAGTGTTTTCAACCACATAATGTTTATTTTAGGTTTCAAACATTTACATACACATAAGTACTAGTAAAACAATACATCTAGAGTTGGTAAAATACACACGGGTGTCTATGGAAGCAGCAATAACAATCCATTCAAATATAATTTGAGTTTTATTCGTATCAGATACACATAGTGCAAGTAACTATAAAGTTTACTCTATTCTTCACCCAGTTCACCGGTCACTTACTTACATGTATTTCGGGAGAAACTGATGAATTTACGTGCTGTAAATCCGACTGACAGGACTCTGAACTGCAGCGCAAACAAACATGGCAGCGCCCATCTCACGTTATAGATCAAAATCAAGATCATTTATAAAGGGTTTTAAATGGCAAAACACACTCACTTACACGCATTTGAGAATCGGATTATTAGATTGATGACATGGTAAATGATAAGCAAGCGATACATCTGTCATACAGCGCTATTTTGGTTGCGGCGAGTCACGGGACAAGCATGACGCGTCGTCATGGAAACAATAAGGGGAAACGTTCTAAAATAATGGTCGCCTTAAAAAAAAAAACTCTCTGGGGGGTCAGCTAGAATATTTTAAACGTACGCATGAAAGGTTTAAAAATGTGATGTTAATAAAATAAATGTTAACAGGTAAACTTAAAGCCTAGATTTACATTTATGCATTTGGCAGATGCTTTTGTCCAAAGCGACTTACATTGGATTCAAGGTACACATTTTTTTTTAAACATTTTGTCAGTTCTTGCTTTCCCTGGGAATCGAACTCATGACCTTGGTGTTGCTAGCGCCACACTCTTACTGTTTGAGCTACAGGAAAGCAGCTGGTAGATAATTACCATTTTGTTGGGACAATTGTGGACAGGTGGGGCTCGGAACCCTTCCCTACCTCCAAAGTGGGGAATGGCAGAAAAAGTTTGAGAAACACTGCATTAATGTAACAAGTGAAGTCTTTATGAGTGAGTCATTGAATCATTCATTCCCGGTTAAAAAAAAAAAAAAAAAAAAATTTTGGCAGAACAAAACTGTGATTCTCAATTTATCCAGAATCGTGCAGCTCTATATAATACTCATAAACATCATTTTATTTGTTGACAACTAGTATTCAGTTTTGATTACTAATAGTTGAGCGTGTGACATATTGATGAATCTTAAAACCAGTTTGTGTTGACATGTCTGGTCCTGAACTTGGTTACAGCCATCATAAAGCAGACGTTTTCCAGTCATGTGACTTTCCATTTGTGGACAGTGCAGGTTGTGCAAACTAGTGCACATGTGACTTCTTTAACCACTCTGATTTTGCTTTCCTTTTTTTTACATGAGGAAATTTATGCATGGCAGTTTATTTGCATTTCAAAGTTGCGTGTTGTCACAGTGTATTTCGCTGGAGTTCCTAGGTAGACCTAGGCGTTGTATAGTAAAATCTCTGAGACCACAATATATTGTATGGTATGTCTGTAATTAATACAGTGGCGTTCTGTATGCCCTGCAATTGCATGTTGCCTTAACACTGCAGTTTTAAAGGGGTCATGACATGGATTTTCTAATGCATTATTTTAATATAGGCTACTCCTTAAAGGGATATTCACCCCCCAAAAAATTTATTCTGTCATTATTTACTCCCCTTCAAGTTGTTCTAAACCTGTATGAGGTTCTTTCTTCTGTTGGACACAAAAGAATATATTTTGAAGAATATGGGAACCAAACAGTTTATGGACCCCATTGACTACCATAGTATGGAAACTGTTACCAGCATTCTTCAAAATATCTTCTTTTGTGTTCAGCAGAAGAAAGAAATTCATACAGGTTTAGAACAACTTGAGAGTGAGTAAACTATGGCAGATTTTTTTTATTTTTGGGTGAACTATCCCTTTAAGGTTCAATTAATAAAGGTTTTTTTTTTTTTTTTTTTTTTTGTACGTTAGTTGACGAGAAGAGGTTTGGTCAACTGAATGAATCAGTTGGTTAGTCGCAGAAAAAAAAACACAGGAAATGAAGTCATGCAGACTCTAGCACTAACGCGGCTGGTGCATGTGGTAAAATGCCGGGCAGAAAATCCATTGTGGGAACATATAGAGAGGGTAAAGAATGAGAGTTCCTCTATGCACTAGTACACTCATTAGAAAAAAAGGTACAAAAGCTGTCACTTGGGCATTACCTTTTCAAAAGGCACACTTTTGTTCCTTTAAGGTACTAATACGTACAATGTAGGTACTGATGTGGATCTTTAAGGTACCAATATGCACACTTTAGGAACAAAAGTGTAGCTTTTGAAAAGGTACCGCCCCATTTTCAGCTTTTGTACCTTTTTTACAGGAGAGTGTATGCAAACCCAGACATGAATGCATAGCCATTATATTGCAATCTGTTAGATTATATTTCAGTTTTATCTTAATGAACTACATATTGTTTTCAATCTACTTATTAAAATAACACCTAGCACTAAGCCTTACACCAGGTTCACATAAAAATGATTATTAAGTATCACCCTGTAAAATGTGAGAAAATTACAGGTTTAGGAAAAGACTAAATAAAATGTAGTCAAGTGAAAGAAATCTCTCTTAGCCTTTGCAGCATCATAAGTATATAAGAGGGTGAATTGCTTTATCACTACTCTGATTTGATTTGGTATTTTACGGACAGTGCCTCACTACTTTACAGCACCACACACTTTTCTGGCCTCGGGCCTATTGGTCATAAGTTGATCCTGCAGGATCCTTCAGGATCTGCTGACCACAGGACAATATCTCAATAGATGAGCATTTCATTATGAGGCAGATAAATCTTCTATTTTTTTTTCTTCTTTTTTTTTTTCCCAGCACTTGGCTCTTGCACGGTGTTAAGCAGATGTCTTCTATTAGTATCTGACAGAACCAGAGCTTCCAGGAGGAAAGTGGCAGTACAGAAGGGAAAAGAAGTCTCTTAGTCATATACTACCGTTCAATAATTTGAGTCTTATTGACCCCAAACTTGTAACACCCTATTCAGACTAGTTTTCAAGAAATTTGTGTTTCACAGGCACTTTGTGATTTTACTCCCATCCGAGACCACCAAGTCTGTTTTTCTCACACAATCTCAGTAAAAATTCCAGAGCAAGTGTCCTACTCTTTTCGGCAAACTCAGTGGTCCTCTGAAAAATCAAATCCAGTCAGAATGCGAATTGTCCGTTTCACGCAAGATTTCAGTTACATTAACATTTCAATCAATCGATCAGTTCATCCTGTGAACACTCAGTATTGATTATTAATTCTAAGAGAAGGGTATTTTTCATGGCCACAGAAAAATAATTCTCCCTTAGCATTTACAGCATTTGGAGCGTGTAACAAAATCGATAATTTAAAGGGCACCGATTATGCCCCCTTTTACAAGATGTAATACAAGTCTCAGGAGTCCCCAGAGTGTGTCTGTGAAGTTCCAGATTAAAATTCCCAACAGATCATTTATTATACCATTTTGAAAATGCCATTTTTTGGGTTTGAGAAAAATGAGCTGTTTTGTGTGTGTCTCCTTTAAATGCAAATGAGCTGCTGCTCCCCACCGCAGAGGGCGGAGCCTTCACAGCTCGTGAACACGCAAATGAAAAGTGAAACATGATACATCTGAATGGTTTTGATCATCTATCGCGGACATGCTCACTTGACATTGCAGTTCTTCATCATCATGACATATTATCATCTGCATGCGTTTTAAAGCCTTATCACTCTCAACTTGAGCACACACACCCGACGCATGCGCACATGCTGGATGTCAGCACATCCGCGAGTAGGCTATTAAACTAGACTAGTTCTCTTTCGTGTGTTATTGCGATTAAACTGTCAAATGCACACAAGGTTATGTCAGAAACACACAAAGTTCACATAAACACAGTCGGTTATTTCTGTGAATGTAAACAGCAAGTAAAGGAATCACGTGTATATTAGATCTGTGTATTAAAGTGAAAGCAGCGTAATATACAGTACCTACTGCGGTATCTGCTGTTAATATGAATCAAACAACTAAAGAACTGCTCTTGACTGAATGAACTTTAGTAGCTTTATTAAGAACACATTTCTTACTTGAATGCTGCTGTTAAATGCTCTGGAGGAGATAAACATGGCAGGCTGTGTACAGCTCACTGAGGGCGGGGTCTATGCTAATACGGCAGTATCCAGCAACACTCCTGGGCGGGGCCTGTAAAATGTGGTGTTGCTTTGCCAGGAATCTGCAAACGGCTTGTTCTGAGACACTGCTTATTAGGGCTGTCAAATAAAAATTAGAATTTCGAATATTTGTTGAATTTACAAAAAAAAATGCACATCCGAATGCAAAAACCGTGCATTCAAATTTTTGGTAGAGGCGTGCGAGACATGATGATGCGGTTTGTTTATCCAGTACAGCACAGTGTGGCTGTGTTGTTAATGTGAAAAAAGGCGGGGAAAAAAGAGTGTGGATTCGGGAGTCAGAGAAAAAATGGGCAACCTGTTTGACGGCATATACAGTCAGACACCGAGCAGTGCAGTCAGGGCTTTGGAGCATGAGATGGATATAAATGAATGCGAAGATACGCTACCTGCTGACTAAGTTGGTGGCAAAAATCAATGCGGTAACGTTATATATGTATCCACATATTGTGCAGCTTGGACTCTGAACACGCGAGCCAGTCTCGACAATCGCGTGGTCTCGAGTTGTTTCCACCAGCGCAGCACATCTTCAAATCCGGGCAGCCTTCTTTATCTCTCCCACTTGCCATTTCTACACGTGATGTGACCTGCAGCACTCCACTTTTACTGTCTTTTACTGTATGTCCACACACACCTCTTATTTTGCTCAAAAAGGACACCCACTGTCTGAGGTAACATAGGGGCACGAGGCTACATTGCGCATGCGTCGAACCGTGCGACGCACACGCTGCGAACCGAATGGTTTGGATGTTTTTTCATGTACCGTGCCACCCCTAGCGTTGACTGAAGATATGTTGCACATGGCTTGAGGTGTTAGGCCGACCGTGTGGTTTATCAATTCTATCTATCTATCTGTCTATCTGTCTGTCTATCTGTCTGTCTGTATGTCTGTCTAGATCTAAATTCATTATTTTGAGTGTTAGGGTTTAAAGTGTGTTATAAACAGCCACTTCGATAAACTTGTGTGAATGGCATTAAATATGGATTTAATACTACATTTTTAGTTTTTAAAAATTTACTTATGAAGTTTTAATCAATAAGTAATTCATTAAAAAAACATGCAAGCACAGATAACCTTCTGTAACACACCACCTCTGTAGTAAACTAGATGTTGTTATTCCCGCCCCAAAAAATCAGAGGCATCGAGTGATAAGAATTGTAACTGAAACATTGTTTAGAAAGCTAGTCCCATCCGAATAGGGCTTTAGAATAAGTGAGGGAAAACTATAGTGATCATTTGGGACCAATCTGGGCAACACAAATTCACAGTTCATGATTCATTTAATTAAAAAGTCATAAAAAGTATAAAAAAGTATTTCTGGCTGTCAGTTTTAGCCACTTGCTGAAGTGACACAATACATGTTCTCTAAGGTTGCTGACAAGATTATAGTGTTTGTCCTCAGAGAGGTTAAAGGATAATGGTAAAAGTGTTTCCTCCCCTCCTCTTAGACCTAAGTGTTCAGAATTAGGCCTGATACTGGCCCACCCTGGGCATGAACTTTTAAGGAAGGAAACCACAGAGCCCACTTAACAAATCCTTCATTAATGATTAATCTGAAGTGTTTCATAAGTGTTCAGCTTTACTAAAATAAAAACTTCCTTGTGATATAGGCTGTCATTCTTTATACAATTATAAAACTACTTGAGCTAGCCTATAGGCAGGGAAACCTTTTACAAACTCATTGTTCATGAGCCAGTAACCAGAAGTTTTTGCTACACTGTAAATCCTAACACTCAAAACGATTAATTGGTTTGAGTAGAGTTCACTCAAATTAATCACATTGGTTCAAAGCAATGAACTTTTAAGAGTATTTAGAACTTTTAAGTCTGACACATTTTAAGTCATCTGAACCGTTTTTTTTTTTTTTTTTTTTGAACTTGTTTCTTGTAATTTAGACTAATTTAAATTTAACTGAAACTGTGCTGGGATTTCTATTTCCCAGCATGCTTTGCCATGGCACTCAAAAGGGATAGTAAATGCCAAAATTTAGTGTTTTTATATATATATATATATATATATATATATATATATATATATATATATATATTATATATTTTATATTTTTATATATATATATATATATTTTTTTTTTTTCATGGAGGATTACCATCATGGTGACGAGTGGAGCATGAGCTTAGTTTGAGAACAGATTTATATTGAATGTTTTATATTGCTGTACTCATTTAGCAAGTGCTATGTTATGATAATGCTACCAAAGCATTGTGTTACCAATTAGTAAGGTGGAATTTGTTGAATTATCAAGTTTCCACTACTACAAATGTGAGATTACATGCTATTTTTAAGTTAAATGTATGAATTTGCGTACTCAAAGTTCAGAGCAATTAAAATGTATGATTACAAAATAAAAATCTGCAAGTTCTATTTGCTTAAACTTTACATTTCTTTGCCTCAATTTTTTTGCAAACTTATTCAGGATTTCATTGCAAATTTAAACTTACTTAAACTTTACTTAAGGCGGGACAATGCCAAAAACTGTCAATTTTGAGATTTTGGGCTTTTTGGCTTTTCATAAACTGTTCGTTAATAAATTTAAGTGTATCTTTTATAGCACTTTATCTGTTTGCGTTTGTAGATTTCAATTACAGTCTTTAAAGGCTGTTTTCTTAAAATATTTTTTTTTCTCCTGCAGTTGGTTATGTTGACAGAAGTTAGCCTATTTTCAGGCGCTGTGTAATATCATTGCGCCGCTGCACCCATGGTACGGCAGCAGTTCCTGGATTATTACGCAGGAATGAGAGAATAGTTCCTAGCCATATCGGCCTAGAAAATCACATCTTTTCATTTTCCATCGGTCTTAGTACACGATGTAAACACAGAAGAGTCAAGTTTTAAATAGGAAAAATTTGGAAACTCTTTGGCCATGTTTTTGAGCGAGATGCTAACGGTCTAATCAGATTCAATGATGTATGCTAAGCTATGCTAAAGTGCTACCCCCAGATCCAGAGATCGGCTGAATGGATTCGAAAACGGTAAAGCTCAACTGTTTAACTCTAGGAAAATGATTTTCAAAAATAGTGGCGTGTTCCTGTTAAACTCAAAAAAAATGTTCATGAAAATGAGCAACTACTGAAATAAAATAAGTTTGAAGAACTAAAACTACTAATTACTAAAATGACTAAAATGAAAACTGAAAGTAAATAATGAGTAAAGCTAAATGAAAATATTAATAAATGCTATAACAGCAAAAAATACTAAAATAATGGCTTAGGCCCTGAGCACATAGAACCCATTTTTGCAGTGAGAGGCGCCTTTTTTGAATAGTTTTCTGTTGGCAGAGAGCGTTATGCGCCCCGGGCGCCTCGCGTTTTAGAAGGAGCGCTCTGAGCGCACAAAGTTGAGAGAAGTGGAAAAGAATCAGCTGTCCTGTTAGTCTAATCAAGGTCACCACAACAGAAGGCCCGCCTCTTCATTCATTTGATTGGATAATAGAAAAAAAACCGCGATGACGTTGGGCGCTTCTCCACTCAGAGATGAATTTTTTTCAACTTTGTGCGCTCAGAGCGCTCCTTCTAAAACGCGGGGTGCAGCAGGCGGTTAAAACGCAAGGCGCCCGGGGCGCATAAGCAGCGCGCAAAACGCTCTCTGCCAACAGAAAACTATTCAAAAAGGCGCCTCTCACTGCAAAAACACGTTGTTTTTCATGTGATCGGGGCCTTAGACTGCATTATTCAAATTTGTAAAACTTTTTGACCAGTTCATTAAAAGAACCGGTTCATTAAGAATCATTCAAGAGTCATTTGCTCTTGAATCACTATATATTCAGCAGATTAACATTAGCCAGCACTGATGTATAGGTCAGGCTGTGGCGTTCAGGTCTCAAATGTGTGTGACTGTATGGCCGTGTGGTGTTTGGCAGAGGTTGGTACGGCTGAGTCCACGTGATCCAGGCTTGCACTTTTGGGCCAGCTGGACTGAGCTCTCGCCGTCCCCCGCCGCAGGGCTGAACTCAGCCATGTGTCTTGCCTGTCTTCCGCTTGCTTTCTCTACACCTGTCTAACATTTTCTAGCATGCAATATTGTCCTATTTTTATTTTCTTGCTCTTGTTTGTTTACTTATTACCTCCTTTCTTCCTCCCCACAAATCTTCTTGAAGAGATTACTAGAGGATTTTCCATTAGAAGTCACTGGTTAAAAGAATATTCTGGAGGAGTTAAGCTCAGGGTGACATTAATGCAAAAAAAAACCTCTTGTTCTTTAAAAGGCTTATCATCAGTTAGTTGAAGTGAATGAGGCCGGTTCTTGGATCATTGAAAAGAAGTGTGACACTTATAATTTTATAAAAGCATATACATTAATTCATCTGCTAAAACTTGTGTATTGTTTTGAGCTGTAAAGCGATTTAAATAATTTCAGAAATATTATTACAATTTAAAGTGTTTTCTATTTGAATATATTGTAAAATGTAATTTATTCCTGTAATCAAAGTCGCATGATCTTTCAGAAATCATGATGATTTGATGCTCAAGAAACATTTATGATTATCAATGTTGAAAAGAGTTGAAAACAGTGCTGCTTCATATTTTTCTTTCTTTTGTGGAAACTGTGATATTGGGGGTAATTTGATACATAGAAAGTTCAAAAGAAAAGCATTTATTTGATATTTTATAACATTAGGAAAACTTAATTCATCCTTCCTGAATATAAGTATTAAATTCTTTTTTTTTTTTTTTACCCTAAAATGTTAAGTGTTAATGTACAACAAAAGTTAGTAAGCATTTTGTTCAAACTAAAATCATGTTACATGCATATTGTTTTGTTTACGTCTTGTGGCCATACCACTGCTTCTCAAACTTTTTAAACTTTCAACATATGAAAAAATGTGGTGCCCCTCCCAAATAATTACAAAAATAAATAAAAATACATATATGCTTTAACTGTCATTATTTTTTACTTATACCTTCATAATGGCTATTATTGATTACACATAAACTGACATTTAACAAAAAGAGACTGGGTTGTGTTTTTTCATATAATTTTATTACAGTGATAATCATATATATGCAAACTTATTGTCTGAACCACATATTAATGTTTTTATATATATATATATATATATATATATATATATATATATATATATATATATATATATATAATTTTTTTTTTAAATGTAAACAAAAAGAGGCATGGTTGTGTTTTGTATTTCATTTGTTATAAATATACATGCAGTGAAAATAATTTATATGCGTTGCCTGAACCACATTTGTGTGGCTGTTAATGTTAAAGAGGCAGAGTGGTGTTTTATGACATATTTAGTTGTTTTTGTAGCCTAAAATACACATACAGGAGTGAGAGCGAGCTGAGTGACGCTATCAAGAACGCCGCTGTTCCATTAGCAGAGTACTGGACTTGTGTTAGGGATGGGCGTATCGATATATCGATACTGATGTGAGCATCGAAAAGTATCGATACTCAAATAAAAATATCGATACTAAGGTGTTTTTTTTTTTTTTTTTTTAACCAGTAATTTTGTTTATTTAAAAAGATTATTTTATGCATACAATACGAATAACCTATGTTTCCGAATAGTTGTGTAGTATAGGACTATTTTCCTGCTCATCTGAACCATGATCTGAACGCACGCAAATGCTGCAAGACATTTGCAGGTTGACTCAAATGGCGCCGCTGTGTTTGGTCGCCGTTCAGGTCGCTCCGCGAAGACTGTGCTTTTATTTACTATTTTACTTTCTTTTACTCTCAGTTTTTACAAACTTATCATCTGCATTGATCTACTACGACAGCAAAACTCTTTTGGACATTGGTTACCTCTACACTGGACTGTTTCAGGACACTTTCGCCGATCCTCTATGGCCATCTGAGATTCTTCGCAACGCAGAGTTGAACAATGGCCAGAGCCAGCGGCGTAGAACAAAGAAACACCGTGGGAAACGTGCTGGTATCCGTAACAGACTGAGGAAAAGGGCATTCAGACCTCCTCTCCCGAGCATTCTTCTAGCAAATGTTCAATCCTTGGATAATAAGATGGACGATCTTAGAGCCAGGATAAGTTTTCAACGGGACATGAGAGACTGTAATATCTACTGTTTGTCCGAAACATGGCTCACGCCCGCGGTCCCGGACACAGCTGTGACGCCGTCGGAGAACTTCTCTGTTTTTCGGATGGACAGAACAGCCGAGGCCGGTAAATCCAAAGGCGGTGGAGTGTGTTTCATGATCAACAAGAAATGGTGCGATCCCAGGAACATCACCATTCTCTCGCGGTCCTGCTCACCTCATCTGGAACATTTAACAATCATCTGCCGCCCATTCTATCTGCCGAGGGAGTTTTCTGCGGTTGTCGCGACCGCCGTTTACATCCCACCGCAGGCAGACACAGCGCTGGCTTTATCTGGCCTTCATGATGTTGCCAGCGGCGCCATAAACCAACATCCCAACGCTGCATTCATTGTCGCGGGCGATTTTAACAAAGCAAACCTAAAGAAAGTCCTGCCAAACTTTCCAGCACGCCTCCTGCCCCACACGAGGAGCAAACACACTGGATCATTGCTACTCTCCGCTTAAGAACGCCTATAAAGCGCGGTCACTTCCAGCGCTTGGCAAATCGGATCATGCCGCCATTTTCCTCACTCCCGAATACAAACAAAAGCTCCTCCAGGAACCCCGGTGAGGCGGGAAGTTAAGCGTTGGTCACCCCACTCAGAGACCGCGCTACAGGCAGCTCTGGGCGATGTGGATTGGGACATGTTCCGGCGAGTTCAGCTGACGTAAGCGAGTTCACAGACGTGGCGCTTTGCTTCATCGACACGCTTACAGAGCAAGCCACGCAAACAATAACAATAACGCCCTTCTCAAATCAGAAACCGTGGGTGGACAATTCAATCCGCAAGGCAGTGAACGCACGCGCACTGCTGCTTACAACGCCGGTCTCCATTCAGGGAATATGAATGAATACAGATCGTCCTGCTATGCTCTCAGACGAGCAGTTAAAGCCGCAAAACTCCGTTATAAAGACCGAGTGGAGTCTCATTTCCAACTCAACGACTCGCGCGCATGTGGCAAGGTCTGAGGTCCATCTGCTCCTTTGGATCTAAATCCTCTGCAGAGGCAAGCGTTGATCCGTTGCTCGTGAACGAAGTTAAACTCTTTCTATGCTCGCTTTGACTGTAACCGCGCAACGCGACTCCGCCAAGTGGCGCGTTAGAGGAAATTACTCAGAGCAGCAACAATCACGTGATCTCTGTCTCGGAGGATGAAGTTCGGAGAGCACTCAAGCGTGTGGACGCCAGGAAAGCTGCCGGGCCGATGGTATTTCAGGTCGTGTTCTGCGGTCCTGTGCTGATCAGCTCGCCGGGTTGTTTACATCTATCTTTAATGAGTCCTCGCTACATCTGTGGTCCCCACCTCCTTCAAAAAATCCACCATCATCCCTGTCCCTAAGAACAGTAAACCCTCTTGCCTAAATGACTATCGTCCCAGTGGCTCTCACGCCTATAGTCATGAAGGTCTTTGAGAGACTCATTAAAAACACCATTTGCGCCTTCATTCCTGACACTTTGGACCCTCTTCAGTTTGCCTATCGTCCCAATAGATCGACTGAAGATGCCATCTCTCATGTCCTCCACTCCTCCTCACTCACATCGACAGCAAAAGTGGGAACTACGTAAGGCTGCTATTTATTGACTATAGCTCAGCCTTTAACACCATAGTTCCCACCAAGCTAACCTCCAAACTCCTGGATCTCGGCCTGAATCCTTCTCTCTGCCACTGGATTGAGGACTTCCTCACTGGCAGGCCTCAGGTGGTGAGAATAGGCCAGTCCACCTCCACCTCCATCACCCTGAGTGTGGGAGCTCCACAGGGCTGTGTCCTGAGCCCCTGCTCTACTCTCTCTACACGCATGACTGTTTGTCCACACACAGCTCCACCTCTATCATCAAATTTGCTGATGATACTGTTGTCCTGGGCCTCATTTCCAACAACAATGAGACGGCATACTTGGACGAGGTGGAGCATCTAACATCATGGTGCCAGGACAACTGTCTCTCTCTGAATGTTGGCAAGACCAAAGAAATGATTGTGGACTTCAGGAAGAGAGCAACGGACATACTCCCCCCTCATGATCAGCGGGTCACCAGTAGAGAGAGTGAGCAGCTTCAAGTACCTGGGAGTAAACATCTCCGAGGACCTGACCTGGACTGCTCACATTCAGACACAGGTGAAAAAAGCCAGGCAAAGACTGTACCACCTGCGCCAGCTGAGGAAATTCAGGGTTTCACCAGCTATCCTGAAAACTTTCTATTTAGGGGCGATAGAAAGTGTTTTAACTCAGTGCATCACAGCGTGGTATGGGAACAGCACCAGTCATGACCGCAAAGCCCTGCAAAGAGTAGTGCGCTTATCCGAGCGTATCTCAGGGTCAGCTCTCCCGTCTCTGCAGGACGTCTACACCAAACACTGCAAAGGTAGAGCTACTAAGATCATCAAGGACTCTAATCACCCTGCAAACCCTCATTTCACGCTGCTACCATCTGGTAAGCGCTTCCGAAGCCTGATGGCCAAAACTGAGAGACTCAGGAGGAGCTTCTTCCCCCAGGCCATCAGACTCCTGAACTTAACATCACGTGACTTCACGTCAGGATAAACATCGATACACTGACATTGCACTGCACTTTCTGTTCTCGTTGTTACTGTGTAACAACCTGTCATAAACCTGTTTGCACATTATACTTTTATACATTTGTTAACCACATATTTATAAGTCTACAGTTTACTCACTGCAAAGTCTACTTCAATTATTTTATTCCACTTTATCCTTATTTGTTATTTTTTTTTTTCTCTTGACTTGATTATTTATAATTCTACAGATATAGACATATATATATATATATATATATATATATATATATATATATATATATATATATATATATATATATATATATATATATATATATATATATATATATAGATATATTTTTTATATCCTATTTCTATTATAATCTCTCTCCTTGTGTTTTTAACTGTGAATTTGCACTGTCCATGGAGCGGACCTGTTTACATTTCACTGCCGGTTGTATATTCTGTATATAACTGTGTATGTGACAAATAAAACTCTTGAATCTTGAATCTTGAACAGAACCAGTCGATCACAGAGAGAGCGTTCGCACACTGATGACACTGTATTCAAACAGAGCTGCGTTTCCAAAAACCATCATAACAAACCATTGATGCTTTTGGAAACGCAGCCCAGAACAATGCTCATCAGAAGACAGAAAAACATATGTTTGAGTTATTTCACAATAAAACAAGAAATATTGTGTTGATATTGATAATTTTCTATTCAGTAACTAATACTAATATAAATCATACACTATCAGAATAAAAAGGTTGCATTTTATGGGTGCAACGTTCTGCCACTGGCAGTCCCTCATGAAAATGAATCATGGTTTATTTTTTTTACTACAGTGAACGTAGTACTTGTAGATTTCCATGGTTACCACTACAAGTAAACATTTTAACCATGTGTATAAAAAAAAAAATTTCATAGGTTGCAATTAAGGTGTATTGAATGTTAAAATGCCTTTCAAATATAATGTTAAGTGGGTATCTTTACCTAATTTACTCTTAGTCATTTTAATAATTTAATAAATGTAATCATTTAAAAGTTCAGTTTATAAGTATCGTATCGGTATCGATATCGGTGATACTGGCCTTGAAAGTATCGGTATCGTTTCGAAAACAAAATAAGTGGTATCGCCCATCCCTAACTTGTGTCCTCCCATCCTCGGGAGTTTGTTCTCACGAGTCGAACTTTGCAAGTTTGAACTTGGGCGCAAGACAGGCGGAAGTACCGCTGACAGCAGTGCTCCTGGAGCGCCTTGAACGCGCTATTTCGCGTCAAACGCTGGATTTATACGCGCTGTGGATTCAAAATGTTCAAGTGTCCAACTAGACGCGATAGGCGCGAATTTGATGCGCTATTCGGGTTTGGTGTGAACGCAGCATAAGACAGGGCACACATGGGCCTCTCCTCCTCGCCAACCACATTAACAGTGAAGCCGAGAGCAAGATATGCCTCTTAATATTTTCTGCATTTAGCTTTTGAATGACCAGCACCTGCCTGGGGTGTCTGTGAAACCTCATCTACTGCTTTTCTCTTGCATTTTATAAACCGATCCATCTTCCATGCGATGTCTGATAACTGACCACCAGTTAACTTGGCAGTTGTTGTTGTTTTTTTTAATGTCGTGTCTTCTTAACAACAACTCACGGCCAGCCTACAGGAACATGCTGTAGGACAGGAGGGGTTGTTTGAACTCTGCTTTGCTGTCTGGTGAGTGAGCAGACAATAGCAGCAGTCTTCTCTCCGCCTCAACACATCTGTCAGTTTGATAGAAGAGCAGCTCAGGGGTATGAATAAGGCATGAAGTATTTCCTGCGGCTCTGCAGACTAAAGGAAGGCCTCACCCAGCCTTGAAAGTGGTGTTATGCTCCAGACACTTCCCAGTTTGTTGAGGGACAGTTCACTGGCAAGCTGATGTTCAGTGCGTGTTACCGGTGTTACACGGTGTTCAGCCGTACACTTATATAACTTGGCCACCGCTGCACCACCCCCACTGACGTTTTGACCCATTTAGATATTTAAATAAAACCCATTTAGTTCAGTTGGACTGATGCTACAATTATAAAACTGAAAGCGTCTGCTCTGTTCCATACAGCACGAGCTGCAGGAGTTAAGATTTCACCATAGACTGTAAAAAAATATGGACATAGTGTCCTTGACATCATCTGTAGGTTTCTGAAGAAAGTTTTTGATGCCTCAAAGTCGGCTGTTGCTATCTTGGCAACGCGTCACCACACGTCACTTCAGGATAACTGACAATGGGCAAAGAGGCGGGATGTGGCTGGAGCTGAGGTGACGTGATGACTAACAGACAGCAGACAAACGGCAATCCACCTGTCAAAAGTCAAAGTGGCCACGCCCTTAGTTATGCAGAACTTTAAGGATTAATATCATTTAAACGAATGAAAAAAAAACCCTCACAGTTGTCATGAAGGGCAAAATTAGCTGTATAGATCAAAACCACAATTTGTACCAGGCTGTAAACATGTTTTTTTTCTTTCTCTCTGCTGTAAAGTCAGGCTTTTTAACATGGAGCTCGATGAGATCCTGCTCTCTTCTGGCGCCTGTCCCTAGCGGCCAGTCGATGAATTGCAGTTTAAGTCACTTCTGTGTTGGCTTCAAGAGAAACTGGGGGAGGTTGCCGCTTGGATTTCACTCATCACATGACGACAGTACGGAGAGATGACTAACAGGATGATGGCAGAGAATTTGGTGCACAACACATCCTGAGCATAATTGACAAATGTCTCATCTTGTAAAATGTGCGGTCAGTACCACTGCTCCCTATACACAGAGTACTCGTGATCGCAGATTCGAATGGAAAGCGAAAGTGAAAAGCAATTGCGTATTAAAAAGTGATTTCAATACCCTGCATATTGATAATGGCTCCCAAATTATAGGCCTATAGACAAGAGTTTGCGTAAACCCAAATTAATTTTAAAAGTGCCCACCCTGGTCTTATTGGTAATACCGGTGTTGTGGCAAGTTTATATACTGGCAAAAACGTCTTCATGACATTCCTACTGCGAATTGATGGGAGTTTTAGTCCAGTTGTAAAATACACTTGTCTGTATATTTTGATACGTTTTAGATTTATTTGTACCAGTATCATGATATACACTACTGTTCAAAAGTTTTATAAACCCAATTTGGGTTGTTTTCAACCCAAGTGCTGGGTAAATATAGGACCAAACACGTGTTGGGTTAATTTTACCCAGAAAATTGGGTTGTTTATTTAACCCAGCGTAATGGGTTGATTTATTACTATAATACTTTTTTACTTCATACACAAATTAATGTTTACGGATTAACTTAAATCCTCTAAACTTTAATTACACTTAACTTTAAAAAAAATACTCAAACAACCACTTGCATGATAATTCCTTTACTTCCGCCTACATTTAAGGTCATTTAACAAATATTAGAAGTAAAAATTAAACATTTAGAAGTAATTCAAGTGTAATTGACCAGTCTCTGTTGTCCCGTTTCCACCGTAACGGCACTGGATCTCGTGCCGGAGCTTGTATCATGTTCAGCGGGGATCTTCTAACTTCAGAAGCCGCCCTGCGTTTGATTCCATAACCTGTCCATAAACAATCAGTGTACGGTTCTGAGAACATATTTTAACATAAGTATTTATATTCTGTATCTTTTTTAAATAAAATCATAAAATTGTATGTAAGGGCAACGCATCAGGTGTTTCCATCACGCAAAAAGATTCAGGTGACTCGAGTCACATCACGCCCCTGTATGTTGCTTTGCATAAAATTAAACAATATGCAGCACATTAACAAATTTATCGATAAAATAAAATGTACACAAACCTGAATTTTACCAAAGATATGCACCAATTTGACGGAGATGCACTGCTCTCTCCTGAAGAGGTTGCAAAAAAGCCTGCCATATATAACTCAAACACTGGGTTGTTACATCTGACCCAGGAGCTGGGTAACACTAGCCTGACAAGTCAGACCCACTTAAGATGTTGGGTCTGGTAACAGGGATAAACGGTTGTCTTTCAAATTCCCTCTGCACGCAATAGGATAGCGCTACAACCAACCAGAGTGCTGTCAGTGGTGAGACAACAATCACAAGCGGGTTGTGGCTGAGTGCCGTGTGTTTTCCCACCAGCGCCGCAAGTTGATAGATTAAACTTTTGCCATATCCGGCCGGCAAAACTCCGGACACCTTTTTTAAGAATAACTTCAGTGCCATTCTTTGTTCTTTTCTCTAAGAAAAGCGTAACTCCAAGTCTTCCAGAGTCGCGGCCAAAGCCGATTCAAGACCGCTGTTCGCCAGCTTCTTTGTTTCCAAGTGGCACGCGGAACCGCCGCAACTCTGCCGTCATTATGTTAAGCCCGCCCACCGGCTCTATACACGATGTGATTGGTCTGACTAGAGTTTGGTTTTTCAAGCTCGCAAGCTAACAGAGAGTTGTTAGACACCCTGGCTGCAAATTATATTTGCTGCCGCTAGGGTGCGTCTAGATTTGTAGATGAGGGTTACACAAAATTACTGAAAAAGTAACCCACAAAAATGACCCATAAGGCTCAACCCAGGATTTGAGTAGAAAAAATAACCCAATTTTTTTAGAGTGTACATATTATTATGTTTTTGGAATGTCTTGTGGGGTTTTCTTAAAGGAAACAAAATTTCTCTTTTTTTGTTATGGAAGTTAGTCGTGGTGCCCTAGATATGCGGATAAATTCTTCATCATCTGTGGTGAGATCTAACTGTTGCATGTTCCACATTTGATCGTGGTGTTTCACTGTGGGAAAGCACAGATCTGTGGTCAGCCACCCTATAGTGACTCAAATGTAGTCAAAATTGGAACAGAAACTGTAACCTTTAGTAGCTTTTTTTAAATGCTATGTTGCCTGAATGCATGCTTGCAGAAACACAATTAATCTTGTTGAACAGAAGTTTCAGTGTGTATTTCTGTTGTTTGTACGGATGTTCATTGGCGCTTTGCTGCTCATGCATGCAGCCTGGCAGCTTTTCGTGTAATAAACTCAAGCAATCCTAGCCTGGATGCTAGTCGAACTTAGCCCCACCCACAACATTTGAGGTCGGGAATTTCGGTCTGGACTTGATCCGCTGTGGAGCAACTATGCTCGAACCAGAGCTGTTTGGACCAATCATATAGACCCCTTCACGGTTCACGTCACAGGACAACTATGCGTCGCTCAACATACGTCACTTACTCCGTTGCTCTGATTGGTTGTAGGTCTATCCATTTGAGTGCAGAGGCATTTTCTTTCCTGGTTCGGTTTAAACACGGCCCATAGAGCAGTATCGGACTCATATTCTTAGTATGACGACGTCAAGCTAAAGCAGTCCCTAAAAATAGGTTCAAATATTTTAATATAAAGCAATTTACCATATAGATTTTTCACAGGTGTTTTACCCGTATTTTGAATTATTCATTGCATTGTTTTTTGTTGTAACAGATAATGTATCCGTGGAAGTGATTTTGGTGTCGGCGATCTCTCTCTCTCTCTCTCTCTCTCTCTCTCTCTCTCTCTCTCTCTCTCTCTCTCTCTCTCTAACTCTCAGGAGTTACCTCACACCTGATTTCAAAAGATTGTGACACTAGATCTTATTTCATCACACTCTTCCTAAACGTTGAATTTTGAAACACAAAATGATGATTTCTATGCGCTGAAAGTACTACAGTCTTCTCACTGTCGAGTAAATCGAGCCCTTTGACCAGAAGAGCACCAGTAGAGTAAGGCTTATCTGTGCTACTGTTGTGTAAGCAATGAGAAAAATGACTTCTGACAACTGAGTAATAATCCAGGCCTGGTGAGTTCAGGTCAAGCCTCCCTCACAGATGGGTGGTACTAAAGCTGAAATCTCTTCTGCTAGATGCTGAGTGTAACGCAATGCAACGTTCAGGGAAGGAGGAGGCGGGAACCAGCGAATATTTAAAAACTTTAATCCAAAAATAAACAAAACATAATGTCGGCGGCAGCCCCTCACGGACGACTGCTGCCTAAAAACAACCCAAAACACAATAATGGCGGCAGCCCCTCACGGCCGACTGCCGCCTACATACAAAACAAAAACACAACATAAAATCCAGGCCTGGTCCTCTCTCGTTTTGCACTGTCGTCGCTCCTCCTTTTATACTCCTGTGGCGCACAGCTGACGCTCATTAAAAATCTGCTCCGGTTCCCGGACACACTGTCGCTTGGTCCTCAGCCCGCCGAGAGGCTCTTCCTCGCGGTGCCATGCGATGGCACTGGACGCTTGGTGGACGGCTCGATCCTCCTCTGCCCCCTGGCGGCCGGCGGTGGCTCCTCTTACTGAGGGAGCCGGCAGCGAGCCCCGCGCACCCAGCTCCTCCCCTACACGGCGGATGGCAGCAGGCTTCGGCCGGTGACTCCTCCGCTCCCTCTCGGACGGCAACCACCCCACCTCGGCCCTGGGGCCCGGCAGCGAGTTCTCCGTCCCACCCCGATCTTCACTTGCTCCAGCACCACGGCTCTCCGACATCATGTCCCTCCTTCCTCCCGGGTTTTCGGCACCAATGTAACGCAATGCAACGTTCAGGGAAGAAGGAGGCGGGAACCAGCGAACATTTAAAAACTTTAATCCAAAAATAAACAAAACATAATGTCGGCGGCAGCCGCTCACGGACGACTGCCGCCTAAAAACAAAACAAAAGCCAAAACACAATAATGGCGGCAGCCCCTCACGGCCGACTGCCGCCTACATACAAAACAAAAACACAACATAAAATCCAGGCCTGGTCCTCTCTCGTCTTGCACTGTCGTCACTCCTCCTTTTATACTCCCGTCACTCCTCCATGAGACGAGACCGGTGTGGCGCACAGCTGACGCTCATTAACACTCGCCACCGGCCCGCTCTCACGGCCCCTCGCCTCGCCACACTGAGCTACTCATAAGTTACTCATAGTTCTCATTAATTTTAGAAATTCTGTTCTGTTGCATGTATATGCATGTATAAATAGATATATATTTATAAATGACAAAACACAACAAAATTACTAAAACTTATAAATTACAATTGAAACATGTGAAATGTGCCCCTAATAAATAAATATTCAAACAACTGTTAAAGGTGAAGTAAGGTAGACTGGGTAAACCCAGCCTGATCTGCCGGCGATTTGATTTCGCCCTGCAACTCAGTCTGGAAACCTGTACATTAATTTCTATTGCTTCTGTTACACTTTTGCGGGAACCAATCACAGACTTGCTTATCCATCTGGCGCGCTATTGGCCGGTTTAACACGATGGCGATAGAGAAGCGATGGGTCGTTGCCCGTTGATCACGTCTCTTGTGGTCTGATTGGTTGAAGGACTATCCAGTTGTGTACAGAGTCATTTGAACTATGCCCGTTGATCACACCTCTTGTGCAGTAGAAAATACAGAGCAGACTCCCCGGACCAATGTTCAATCTTAAATTGAGCTTGGTCTGATGATAGCCAGACAAGAAGTAAGGCCTAACTAGGGTGCTAATGCTAAAATTTTGCCCCACCTGGCAATGGCTGATGACTTCAGAAAATGTACTGGACATAAATATGTCACACTAATGACACCAAAAATGTTATATCACATTGAAAATGACTAGCCTTACTAATATAAATTTAAAACATTGTTAGAGACAAGTAAACAGTCAGTAGTAAAATAAAAACATAATCAGATAACACACAAAAGCAGAAATAAATACAATTTAACAAAGATACAAATGAAATAAACTTCAAATAAACCTGTTTTTCATGTGTCTAACAGAAATTTAATAAAGTAAGCAAATGTAAAATAACACTGTAGTCTTCACTGTATAAATTAAACATCCTTATTAATTAATCCTTAATATAAAGTTACAAAAATCAAGAGCAGTGAGTGTTTTTTTCTGTTTGACTAACATTAATGACACAGACAGTAGCATGAATATTAGGCTGCTGTCACTTTAAGAGCGAATGCACGGATCCAATATACTGATAATGATACACATGCGTTTACTTTCTCTACTGTTTACGCCACGTAAGACATAATCGACTGTTTACTTCGCTATTTTTTTGACATGATTTTGTGTGAATTGTCCGCCCATCCATCCATCCATCCATCCATCCATCTCTCTCTCTCTCTCTCTCTCTCTATATATATATATATATATATATATATATATATATATATATATAATTATATATATAAAATTATTTATTTATTAGGGGCACATTTCACATGTTTCCATTTTTCCATTTTGTAATTTATAAGTTTTAGTATTTTTTGTTGTGTTTTGTCATTTATATATTTATAAATATATATCTATATATATACATGCATATTAATATATAAATGACAAGACGTATAATAATAATAATAATAAACTACAGTAAATGCAATTTAGTGTTGTCAAAAATATAGATTTTTTTTTCGATACATATCGATACTGAAATATCTGTGTCGTAGTCTTAAAGTGACAGCAGCCTAATATACCGCTGCCAAATTATGAGATAATAGTAAAATATCTATATGACACTTTTTTTCTCATGGTATTGATGTCAAAATTGTGGCCAGTGAAAATGCTGAACTTGGAAAACCACTAGCCACAGTGGTTGGTGGACAAAAAAGTTAATGTCATACTACAGGTGCTGGTCATATAATTAGAATATCATCAAAAAGTGAAACTTGTATATTATATTCATTCATTACATACAGACTGATATATTATAAATGTTTATTTTAATTTTGATGATTATAACTGACAACTAAGGAAAATCCCAAATTCAGTATCTCAGAAAATTAGAATATTGTGAAAAGGTTGAATATTGAAGACACCTGGTGCCATACTCTAATCAGCTGATGAACTCAAAACACCTGCAAAGGCCTTTAAACGGTCTCTCAGTCTAGTTCTGTAGGCTACACAATCATGGGGAAATCTATGGGGTATTGTGAAGAGGAAGATGCGATACACCAGACCCAACAATGCAGAAGAGCTGAAGGCCACGATCAGAGCAACCTGGGCTCTCATAACACCTGAGCAGGGCCACAGACTGATCGACTCCATGCCACGCCGCATTGCTGCAGTAATTCAGGCAAAAGGAGCCCCAGCTAAGTGTTGAGTGCTGTACATGCTCATACTTCTCATATTCATACTTTTCATTTGGCCAAGATTTCTAAAAATCCTTTCTTTGTATTGGTCTTAAGTAATATTCTAATTTTCTGAGATACTGAATTTGGGATTTTCCTTAGTTGTCAGTTATAATCATCAAAATTAAAAGAAATAATTGAAATATATCAGTCTGTGTGTAATGAACGAATATAATATACAGGTTTCACTTTTTGATGATATTCTAATTATATGACCAGCACCTGTATATTTTACATGTGTAACATGTCTCTGTTTGGGTATCCCGCCTAGATTCATTTTTTGACAAGGAAACCGTTTTGAAAACAGTTGCAGCAAATTTTGATGACATTAGTGGAGCAGAAATGACACATTTCACATTTATTTGCAGTTGATCTGTGAATGTATTTATATTCAGATCACTCAATTTAGCGCCCTTCAAATATAAGATATCCCGTGCTCAGGTAATAGTGAGCAGTGACCACTACGTAGGGACCCTGTCGTTTGGAACACAGCTGGTCATGTCTGGAACTCATGATTGAGTTTGTGTCAGTAATTGAGCTGGCCTGCTGATCAGTGTGTGATTTGTTTTTCACAGAAAGAGCCACAGATGGCTCCCTGCAGAATGAAGACTGGACACTCAACATGGAGATCTGTGACATCATTAATGAGACCGAGGAAGGGTGAGAGACCAACACACACATAAACACGCACACTCGCACACAGATCCTGCTGATGACTCACAGGGACTCTCATGGACTCATTCATAGCAGACTGACTGGGAATGTGCTGTCGTAGCGTTGTGCTCCATGGGTTCTCACAGTTCCTCTTGGCATGTTTACAGCTGACGTTGAAAACCATAAAACGTCTGACTTTCTAAAGAAGAATGTTTTCAACTAGTCTCTCCTACACAATGAAAGAAAATTGGTCTTTCATTTTATGAACAAACAAACAAAACAAAAAACACCAAGACATTTTTCAGAATGTCTTCTTTTGTGTTCCACCGAAGAAAGGAATTCAAACTGGTAAATGATGATGGTAAACTTATTGTGTGATCTGATCAACAGACAGTGAGCCCTATTTTAACGATCTGAGTGCATGGTCTGAAGCGCACGGTGCAAGTGCTCTTAGGTCATGTCCGAATCCACTTTTGCTAGTTTAAAGACAGGAAAAATGGTCGGTGCATGGTCTAGAAGGTTTGTCCCTAGTCTCTTAGGGTGCTTTTTACACTTGGTTCGAACCCGAGTTCGATTGCTCCCCCTGCCCCTGCTGGACTGTGTTCATATTATATTATTTGGGTCCGAACCGGGGTGTAATTGCATCATCAAAGCAGCAGATGTTTACCCTGTTGCTTGGTAACGACAGCAAGCGAGAAGGTGGCAAAATGAATAGCGTTGCTCACCTCACTTTTTTTTGTTTGTTTTTGAACCGTTTGTTTTGTTACCAAAGCTTCAGTACGTAATGGCACTTGCATCTATCTACTGCGAATGTACTGCAAATGCTCTAAAGAATGCTGAAGACGAGCAGAAATGAGATCTTGTCAGAAAAATGAGTGAAACACACATTTATCAAATCACGTCATTAATAGCGGTTCACTTCCGCGATTTAGTACGATTGCATTCACATCAGCAGCGAACCGTACCGGAGTTCACGTGAACTGAACCCCAGACCACCTTTTTAAGTGGACTCGGGTACGATTCGAAGGTGCGCACCCGAGTTCGGAAGACAGCGTTTCACATCATCCAAACAAACCGAACTCTGATGTCAATCAAACCTGGGTGCGCACCAAAAGTGCTAGTGTGAAAGCACCCTTAATTAGTAATGGGTGTGTTTTTGTGCATAACAAGCAATCAGAGTCTCATCTCCCATTCCCTTTAAAAGCCAGTTGCGCTCGGAATTTGCGAGCGGAAAAACTGAACGTTCTCTAGCGAGGAAACGGACTATCCATTATGACATGTAGGTATTTATATATTCATGTACACAATAATAATCTTTTACATTTTAATCCTTTAATTTTTTTATATTTAAAAATGTTTGTGTTCTGCTGCGCGTCCCTGTGTGTGTAATAAGCAGAGTGTACATGCGTTGTGGACCTGCCTATAGGCGCATATTACTAACACGCCCTTTAAATAATGCAAAAAATGTTGCGCCATTGCGCATTTTTGTTGGTTAATGTGTGAAAATGATAACTGCATCAGGCTAAAACTAGCAAAAAAAAACACTTGCAGTGCTCCTGGCGTTGCATTGCGCCGGGTGTAAGAGAGGTCCCAAGAACTGTCCAATTTAAAATGTTACATTTTTCTCACTGACATATTAAATGATGTACACTACCATTCAAAAGTTTGGTTTAGGCTGCATTTATTTGATCAAGAACAGTAATATTGTGAGAGATTATAACGATTTAAAATAATAATTGTTTTCTAATGTAATATATTGTAAACTGTAATTTATTCCTGTGATCAAAGCTGTATTTTCAGTAATTTGCACAGTTGTGCTACTTCATATTTTTGTGGAAATCTGGTGTTCTTGCTGAATTATAGTATTAATGAAAAGAAATCTTGAATGAAAATCTTACTGACCCCAAAACTTTTGAACGGTAGAGTATGTAGTCAAGAATCAGCTCAGTGAAAACTAGTGTGACTGGATCACTCGAGACGAATGTTCATACCAGGTGTAAACGGGTTCTTCACACAGAGTCACGGTGCTGTCCTCTTTTTCTCGCGCACATTCTGTCGTCAAACTGGCACTACAGGCTTGCCTCTGTTCTGTAAGGGAACACAGGACTCTGTTGTGCTCTGCTTTGTATGGGCTGGGTTTTTCCTGTTGTATTAGAAGTTGTGGGTGTTTTCAAGAATTTAAACAATTTTTTCTGCTGTTATTTGTGTTCAATTATTTACATAAACGCCTCTTTAAGCAGATTATGCCAAAGTACATTTGGACTCGAGTACATTTATTCAGTTTCCCAATTCAGTTTTTTCCCCCCTTTAGTTTTTTTTTTTTTTTTTCTGCCATTTTGTACTTCCCATAATGCAAGAGATTATTACTATAGTTCCTCTTCTCTATTACGGCACATAATGGCTCTATCTGAAAACACATACTTCCCTACTATATACTTGGTGATAAACAAAATGTGAAATTAGTATGTCTGAATTCACAGTATTCATAAAACAGAAGACTAAATAAAATGGACACTTTCCCATGAGGTCACGGGAGAGGATTTACAGACCATTAACATTCATAAACAGCTATATTACACACTGCATGAAAGGGAATATTTGAAAAACCATAGTTGAGTCAGTTGGTGGCCATTTTGGTAGCACCCCGTTACGAAAAAATTATTGGTTCTTTTAACTATGGTGTAGTGTTGAGAATAATTTCTCCCATTCACTTGTACATGAGTTAAGATGTCTTTACATGAGTTCAACTTTTAGTAGTTAATGCCGTTGTTCTTGCTTATAAAAAGCTCCTTAGATCTGACTTGGAAGACATGGGAGATTTGATCACGCCCACAGGAAAAACAAACCCAATTGCTGCTGCTTGTGTAAGCTTGGAGCTGATGAACTTCCTGACTCTGAATTACAGTGTGTTTGTAAGAGGGCTTTCAACACTGGCACTCTGGTGGTGTCTAGTCAAAATTAGTATTTTGAATTCCTATCCTGAGCTCACAGACTGCTCTGCTAAATTGTATGTTGTAAAATGGATAGTTACGCTTCTGGATAATTATGGTTGATGATCCAATCGTGCTGAAATACACAACACAGACGCAAAAAGTCTATGACGCAAAACATCATTCAACTGCATTAGCAGGGCTTGACATTAAGCCCTTGTCAGGTCATTCGGAAAATCGCTCATTCACAAAAAAGTTGCTTGTCCGGATAATTTTTTTTTTTTGTAGTGTAAATATAAGCAACATTCTCATCAGTGTTCAATCAGCTTTTACATATTTAAACCTGCATATTTGTCATATTTACCATGAGTAATATAAAGGTTTTTTTTAACCTTTATAAAGGGATTTTGTTTCCTAATCTTGTTAAATGTACGTCACGTCTTTCATTCCAAATTCTTAAATTTGAATAATAAGACACTATAGCGCAGTTAGCAATTCAATTAAATCACATACACAGAAAAAATATGACTGCATTAAATGTTATGAGATTGTTTTAAATATTTTGAATATACATATAAGAAATGTTGGGGGGGAAATTATTTGACTTTTGAACATGAAACAAATCTGCCAGTAGATGGCGGCAAGTGACCGTCTTAATTAGTAATTCATTATTTATTATTTAAAGGGCGCATTAGTAATATGCGGCTATAGCCTGGTGCACAAACGCGCGTACACACACAGGGACGCGCAGCAGCACACAAACATTTTTAAATATTAAAAATAAAAGGATTCCTCGCTAGAGAAGTGTTCAGTTTTTTCGCTTTGCAATTTGTAAATAGCGAACGCCATGGTGAGAGTGCAACTGGCTTTTAAAGGGAATGGGAGATGAGACTCTGATTGGTTTATTGCATGTTACACCCAAAACACACCCATTACTCGTTAAGAGACTAGGTCCGACCCTTTTAAACCATGTGCCGACACACCGGCAATTTTTCCCGTTGTTAAACTAGCAAAAGTGAATTCAAACACGCCCTAAGTGCCCTTGTGCTGTGGGCTTTAGACCACTTAGCTCGATAAAATAGGGCCCATTGAGTCATTCATTCAAATGATGATACATTTAAGAGTGAGGCAGTCGTTTATGAACGGGTCATTGAATCTTTGACTCAACTGATTTGTTCCAAACGCTGAATTGAGTGTTTGATGTTTGATGTGCTGTGATCTTTGTTTGGAGGTATTTTCACTGCTGAAATTGTGTCGTGACATTATGTAAGTGACATTTAATATTAACATTTTCAATTGTGATGGTGTTCAGGAAAACAGCACTCTTGGTCGTATGATGTTGCTTACCTGTATAATAATATGCAATAAACATAAAAACTCCACATTTTTACCGCAGTATGTTAACTAGGGATGTCATGGTACCAAAATTCCAGTAGTCCGTACCAATGCCATAAAAATTGTACGGTACTCTGTACCAATTTTGGTACCACAGCATTTTTATTATATTTAACTACTTTTTAAAATTTGTATTAAATTCAATAAGTTTATTATTTATGATGATAATCATTATAAGTAAATGATACATAAACATTTAAAGGCTGTATGCTGTTTAAAAGTAAACATTGTTTATAAAAAAGATCAAGTGAAAAATAAGCAACGATCTAGGCACAATAATTATTATTATTATTATTATTATTATTATTATTATTAGTAGAGAGATATTATTATTATTATTATTATTATTATTATTATTATATAGAGACGTAACTAAATATATTCTGCCTAATATATTCTGTCAATTTTTTCACGTTAAACCAATCTTTTATTTTGATGGGTTGCCGTGAAGACCTTTGAGTGTTTGAGTTCATGATATGACAGTTTTCTCAAATGAAATGGTAAATGCTCATGAAGTGATGGTTTATGTGTCCGTGTCCTCATATAGTGACACATGGCAGAAACTACAAAGATAGCGCATAAATAACGCATCAGCTGTATTTTGCAGTTTAATATTCACAGACACTAGTACAAACCCGATTCCAAAAAAGTTGGGACACTCTACAAATTGTGAAAAAAAAAAAAAAAAAAAAATCGGAATGCAATCATTTACAAATCTCATAAACTTATATTTTATTCACAATAGAATATAGATAACATATCAAATGTTGAAAGTGAGACATTTTGAAATGTCATGCCAAATATTGGCTCATTTTGGATTTCATGAGAGCTACACATTCCAAAAAAAGTTGGAGGACCAATTTGCAACTTATTAGGTCAATTGGCAACATGGTTGGGTATAAAAAGAGCCTCTCAGAGTGGTAGTGTCTCTCAGAAGTCAAGCAGGGCAGAGGATCATCAATTCCCCCAATGATCTCTGATGGGATGGGGTTGCATGAGTGCGTGTGGCATGGGCAGCTTACACATCTGGAAAGGCACCATCAATGCTGAAAGGTATATCCAAGTTCTAGAACAACATATGCTCCCATCCAGACGTCGTCTCTTTCAACTTTTTTGGAATCGATTTGTATATATTCGGCTACAGTCTGGAGCCCTGCGCTTAGATAAACACGGAAGCGACTGAACGCAGCTGCGGGTACCGGATATACTCGGGAGTCGGTACTACCGGTACTACAGAAATGCTGGTATCGTCACTTTTTTTACATTTCAGTACCGACTTGGTACCGAAGTACCGGTACTTGTGACATCCCTAATTTTAACTGAGTTTCTGTCTGTGTGCTGCACTCATTTGCTTCATTTCTCCTCTAGGGCTGCGTGAGCCTCAACAGCGCAACCTTGTTATTGTCAGTACATAATATATTATTATCCACTATCAATCACCACTTATGCTAAATGTAATAAAATCAGAATAATTCTCGCACTTTTGTGATTCCCTATTTTTCCCCAAAATTGTTACACATTTTTGCCGGCAAAATACAACTCAATTAGGAATCCATGCGATTTGTGAAACTTGTGAAATTCCCCTCACCGATTTCTCAACATGTTCTGGTTGGTTATATAGCTCTGCTGCTTGACCAGCAGAAAACTGCTTGTTTGTGTGAGCTGTGCTACATACATCACTACACTATTGACAACAGACAATGGACTTTTCGGTAATGAAATCGCACCTCAACAGAATAGTGGAATCCAAGCCAATCAAATCCTTCTTTCTTCAAAGTGCGCACTGCAATTATGGCAGATCATAACTGAAGTATTCACTCAGAATTAACATAGCGTTATCGTCTTTTAGTGTGGATGGTAATATAGGTATCATTATAGTTGGCGTTTTTGTGTATGAATGGGTCATTCGTCAAGTCATCTAAACTGTTTGCCCCGACAGGCCCAAAGATGCCATGCGCGCGTTGAAAAAGAGACTCAACGGCAACAGGAACTTCCGTGAAGTGATGCTGGCTCTAACTGTGAGTTCCCTCACTTTCACATAAACCCTTGTGCTCATACTATCAAGGAACACAATCTGTTTTTTTGTCTGATGCTCTGTAACTTTAATAGTTAATGGTGGCTGTGTACTTTGTAAACTTCTCGAGTTTCCTCCAGGCCTGCCAGAGGCTATTTTGACATTTTAAACAAGGTGTTTTGTGACTTTTTGGAGGCATTATGCTAGCTGGAAGTGCTGTTTTATGCTGTCATCTGCAAGCTTTGGCTTGTCTAAATGATTGATAATCTCAGCTTCTTACGTAATTGTCTTTTCTAGGTTCTGGAGACTTGCGTGAAAAACTGTGGCCACCGTTTTCACGTCCACATCGCCAACAGAGACTTCATCGAAGGTGTCATGGTGAAAATCATCACTCCGAAGACCAACCCTCCCGCTATAGTGCAGGATAAAGTGCTGTCACTGATTCAGGTGAACTGAGTGAGGCGAATGGCTCAGTTCCCCCTGAGCTCTTCCTTTGTTTTAGCGATAATGTCCTTCAGAAAGCACCGTTGATGGCTGTTGCTGCATTCAGAGTGGGTTTGGGGTGTGCGGTAGGGCTTGAGGACTGCCTCTGTTGATGGCCACTTTTACTGGGGCTGGAAACTAGGTCTGGTGGACCTGCTCTATGAGGCAGCTTGCAATGGCTTTAATTCTAGTTGACTGGAAGCCATTACAGAATCAGACTGATGGAGTTTCCAAAATTGTACACAGTGCATAGCTGCATTTTGTCTGCATTTTGCATCCTCCCAAATCCAGTGGTCAGCCTGTAAATTGTCCAACCATTAGACAACAAGCATATCCCTAACATCCAGAGAATCTATTATCTATATATCTCAACAAGGGAACCAGAGCCTAATAGCAAACTTAGTTAAGGGACCTTAAAATAACAGGGTTATTTAAAATAAGAAAAAAAAAGCCAGTTAAAAGCCAGTGTTCACTCAAAAAAAAAACAAAAGTATGACTAAATTTAAGATTTATGTATTTCCAACCATTTGGATTACACAAATTTAACATTTAAACAGACTAATATACTTAATGTGACGCATATGTTTATGGAAAGTCATAGGGGCCTTGAAATATTGTTGTGGACTAGGGATGCAAACTATCAATATTGGCTGATATCATTCTGAATAATCAGCTATTGGTATTGGCTGAGAAATGTAGTATCGGATGTGGACAACGGGGGTCCTGCAGTCAAAAGGGATGAGAACCTCTACTTTAACCTTTGACCTGAATGATTTCCACTTGTGGCTACTGTATATTCAAGAATGGCCATCAGCAACAGTGATTAACAAAATTCACTGTGCAAATACATGATTTCTGTTACCTGCTAAAGACACACCTGTTACTAATGGCTGAAAAATGGTCTGACTTTTACCTGATAATATCCGTTTTGGTGTAAAATTTAGAGCCACTTCCTGTGGAACAGCTCTCACCTGGCCCACTGTACATTAAACCAGTCTTTGTGTTTCACCCCAGTCCTGGGCAGATGCGTTCAGGAGTAGCCCAGACCTCACCGGAGTCGTGCACATTTACGAGGAGCTGAAGAGGAAAGGAGTTGAGTTTCCCATGGCAGACCTGGATGCCTTGTCACCCATCCATACACCTCAGCGGGTGAGAAACACGCGGCACTCTCAGGGCTCTTGCATAGCTGTTTATGTTAATTTCGCTTGATCTCCTTTTGTGTGTCATTTCTAGGGAGTCCCAGAGGTGGATCCAGGCATTCACAAGTACAAAGCACCCACGCAGCCCAAGACAGCATCTCAGGCGACCCCTAAACCTGCAGCTGCTGCGACACCCGACTTAAACCCCACCCAGATCCCAGCTGTATCTGGCTCGATCACAGCAAACTCAGAGCAGGTCACAACTCACCTTAGAATAGACTTATATTAAGCAGTGCTATGCTTAAATACTACATAAAATGTATAATCAAATGTATAAAAAACACTGCATAGTTTTTACTGTTTAAATTAAATATACATTTATTCTTATTAAAGTTACAGAAGTGATGCAGTCAAGAGCAGTGAGACATTTTCTCTCTTTTTTTTGTTGTTTGATTAGCATTAATAAATGACCGCAGGTAAATTTGGATGCCGTCACTTTAAGACTGCACGGATTCATTATACTTGTGTGTTTTCTCTCAACAGTTTAGTTCACTTAAGATATAAATTACTGTGTTTACTTGCAAATACATGGTCACTTTCATACTTAATTGTATAATTAACCATTCTAGCCCAATTAGACGGCAAAAAGCACTCATGCACTCTGAGCAGGGGCTTCATCTCTCAGACAGCGCCAGTCTCTCAGAGACCGTGCACAAATATCTAAATTTATTGTCTTTCCCTCAAGTCATCCTAGGTGTTGGATTTATAAAGATATATTCATAAAGTCCTGGCTAATCCAAGCTTTATAATGGCAGTAGTTGTTGCTCTGTTTTTTAAGTCCATAAAAATGCATCTGTCCGTCAAATAACATGCTCCACGCTGCTCCGGGGGGCAAAAGCGATGCAAAGCGAAGCGATGCGTTTGTGTAAGAAAAATATCCATATTTAAAACTTTATAAAGTAAAGTTTCGGCCGATCGTCTTCCGTGGAAAAAGTGTTGAAAGTGCCTTCTCGCAACGTCTGACGACCGTAATTTTTGAACTGCAGAGGCACTTTCAACACTTTTCCCATAAATTGAATACGGAAGGCGATCGGCCGAAACTTTACTTTATAAAGTTTTAAATATGGATATTTTTCTTACACAAACGCATCGATTCACTTCAGAAGGCCTTTAATAACCCTCCAGAGCCGTGTGGAGCAGTTATATGATGGACAGATGCATTTTTATGGACAGAGCTACAACTACTGCCATTATAAATTGGGATTAGCCAGGACTTTTTTTTTAATATAACTCCGATTTTATTCGTCTGAAAGAAGAATGAAATAAACTTACGCCAACTTTTAGGGCCGGATTTAATAAACTACAAATTAGTGTGAGCGCACAATTCCAAAAAAGCGCAGATGGGAGTGGATAGTTCTGCATGTGATCTACTGACGACGAGCAAATGAAAGAACACAGATGCAGCCGGATCATATATATATAGATAGATAGATAGATAGATAGATAGATAGATAGATAGATAGATAGATAGATAGATAGATAGATAGATAGATGGATAGATGTTTTTACCACTGTATTTTTCTATTCATATCTATATGTTTGCTCATACAGATCGCAAGACTGAGAAGTGAGCTGGATATTGTGCGTGGGAATATTAAAGTGATGTCAGAGATGCTGACAGAGATGGTGCCGGGCCAAGAAGATGCCTCTGATCTTGAATTACTGCAGGTTTGCGAGTTTTCCCACTACGCTCATTCCTTTACAGAGAGTATATGCTTAAATGATGGTGTATTTTTTTTATCAAGGCTCAGAACTGGTTCGAGGACCGAAAACAAACATGACAAAAATGTATTTCATTGAATACAGTTTAATTTTACATTTATTCATGTAATTTCTAAAACGAGGCATGTTGCAAAAACGTTATCACTCTTCTGAAAAGAAGTGGGAACGAGAGAGCCATTGTCGACTGTCCAACGGTTTAAACAGATCAATATTATGTTTTCTTTAGTAATTAAAGCTTTATGTATATAGCACCTTTTAAAACAGTGCTTAAAAAGTGCTTTACTGAATAGAAATACACAGAGAAAAAAACATACATGCACGTAGATGATACATTTAATAGAAATAAGTTAATAAAACGAAATACAGACCACAAATAAAACCACATATTAGAAATAAGATAATAAAATACAACAATAAAATGAATCAAAGAAATGCCTTAGAGAACAAAAGTGTTTTGAGAGACTTTTTAGTGAGTCGATGGCTCCTAGGTTGTCAGGAAGAGATGAAAGTGATATAAGATGAAAAACATCCCAAGCACAATGTTTGCTCTCCATTCCTGATTTCTAAGACACACTCACAGCGTTCGGCTGGTTTTGCGGCTGTCAGATCAGAAAAACGAAAGTTGATGTGTTTTTCCATCGTCTCCGGTCACGTTCATGTGTAAATAGCGTGTGCTAATTTCATCCATTAGATGGAAAGATCTGAAAAAGCCCATACGTTTACCCTCCCATAGACCCTCCCCTTGAAGAAATCAGGACAGACGTGGTTGAAAGTGGACAAAAGAGACGGGAATGTGTCTCCCTCGTCTACTTGTGATCGTTGTGTGTGTTTTTTAAGTGTCAACCGAGCGGCACCCATTCACTTGCATTAAGACTTGAAACTTGAAACTTATGTGGACTCACAAAGATGGATTTAATTTCATTTAATTTAAACGATCCCTTTAATACTTACTCAAGAATCTACATGTCACCACAAGAGGGTGTGACCGCACAATATTTTAAAAACCCCTCATCTAGACTATTGCATGTCTATGAACCCATGCTTTTTATGTTTGTGTAGTATGTATTTGTTTTGGTTGGTCCTTATTGCATTGGTTCCATAATGCATTTCATGTAAGCATAAGATCAAAGCTGAAGAGCATGATGTGTCTCAGGAGCTGAACAGGACGTGTCGAGCCATGCAGCACAGGATAGTGGAGCTCATCTCTCGTGTGTCTAACGAAGAGGTCACCGAAGAGCTGCTACACGCCAACGACGATTTAAACAACATTTTCCTGCGCTACGAGAGGTGAGCAGAGGTGTCCATCACAAAAAGTTTCGCTCATCAGCCTTTATCTGGCAGCTCTCAAGAGGAACTGAGTCTGCAGTCAGCTCAGCCTTGCCTTTGATTTCACTTGCTTTGCTTTAGAGCAGAGCGCACAGGCACTGAAAACACATTAACATTTCTTTCATCTCCGTCTTGATGAGTGTTTTTGATATTTCACCAGCGCTCTTGTGTTCTAACAGGTACGAGAGATACAGGTTAGGCAGAGCAGCACAAAACAATGGGGTGAGTGCTGCTTTCTTAACGCATGCTATCAGCATAAAAAAGTTCCTGTTTTATGTGTCTGTCATTGTTGTTGAATTTAGTTTCTTTTAGGGTACATGCATGCCTTGTGATTTTAAGTTTGTCTGTTTATTTTTTATTTTATTGTTTGCATGATGCTTAGCTGAGAGAGGCAAGTATGAGGCATCGCTGTCATGTAGAAAGTGTATTGCATCACATTTGAACTCTAGAGCTCTAGACCCTAGAAATAAAAATACTATTGCCCTGCTGTCTTCCTTTTCCTACCTTTTACACACACATTACAGGCCTTAATTCTGTAGCAAGTTCAGCTTTTACATTTAAAAATCTCTTCAAAAAGTGTTTGTGAATGTGGTTGTTTATTATTATGCATTTAAAATAATTAATGTTAAATGAGTTAATTAGTAGTTGTTGTTATTATTATTACTATTATTACTTATAATTAAATATTCACTAAATATAGTTATAGGTTATGTGAATATAATAATATAACTTAAGCATGTATATAAAATAGTATGTAATATTACAATTTTTTTCTACTCGTATTGCTGTATTGGCATGACATACATAGGTACATATTGCCAAAGCAATATGTATAATAAGTTAATTATAAATGTTTTCTTTATAATAAAAAAATACATGATTAAGTTATATTAATATACTTGCATAATCAGTATAACTGAAGTATAATATACCTTAAGCATGTATTCTTTAATTTGACACACATTTATGTATGTATGTGTGTATGTGTGTGTGTGTGTGTGTGTGTGTGTGTGTGTGTGTGTATATGTGTGTGTATATATGTGTGTGTATGTGTGTGTGTGTGTGTATATATATATATATATATATATATATATATATATATATATATATATATATATATATATATATATATATATATATATATATATATATATACCTATAATATGCTTAAGGTATAGATTATAAATTATGTAAATTATATTATTTATTATTAAGTTATTTAATTATAAGTGTAATATTTTCATAATCTTTTCTATCAACTATTTAAACTATTTAAATATATATTAATCTAAATTGCTTGAACATAATGTAGTGTCCCTGAAATAAAATATTTAAATACTTAAAGGGTCATGAAGCCCTAAAACGAATTTTCTGAGATTTTTCAGAATTATGTGTGTTGAACATCATGGAAGACAATGTTACCATCTGTTAGTTTTGAATGTGGGAGAAAACTAGTTAATTTGAAACCTTTTTGCTCTATTTTCAACTTCCTGGTTTAAATTCAACGTCAACGTCACAGGTTGTGACGCTTTCTTGTACTATAGTACGGCGATGACTCAGTGTCTCATAATTATTCATGAGACTGCGTGTCTTTATCCTATGAGAAGACGCGTTGCTTAATTCATGACAGCACGCGTTGATAGGCATTTTCCTCTGACTGGCACTTCAAACAGTGAGATTGCATGCATTAATGGATCAAAAATTAGTGTTTTTTTCTGCTTTGTATGAGTGTCTGCATTGCCTACGTTCTCTTCAATAGATCCTGAGTCTTCACACAAATGCGATTCATCCACACTGTGAGTGCAACTGCTCTTTACAGCCATTTAACCGACCAAGCGGCATGTAAAACTCCACAAAATAAGCCTCAAAAGTTATGCAACAGCGTGTTCATATTTTCGATGCAGAGAACAAAGTGCGAATGGCTGTGCATTTAATTGTGCGTTGAATTATAGCTGTCACAGGATATATGTCTTTGTGTAACGGTGAGCTTACAAATCCATGTGTATATTGTGTTGCGTGTAACTTAATGGTAATTTACAGCATGCATTTGTGGGACGCTTTGATGCTTTTAATGAGAGTGAAATAAAAGAAATATCAGAAGCCGTTGATGTGCTGTCAGTCTCCCCTCGTTACCCTCAACTCCTCCGCTAAACCACGTCCACTTTTAGAGCATTTTTCAAAACTGTGGTGAGAACTGATGGCTGATGAAACGGGGGTTTCATGACCTTTTAAATAAATAAAAAAATAAAATACAATGGTATTCAAAAACTATTGAATTGCTTTTTTTAAAATCTGAATTGAATTATCATTTATAATGCAAATTCATTTATGATGCTTGTGTGTGTGTGTATGTGTGTATATATATATATATATATATATATATATATATATATATAATAGGTTAATGCTGATTGTTAACTTGGATAAGTGTGTGTGTGTGTGTGTGTGTATGTGTGTCTGTGTGTGTGTTGTGAATGCACAGGTCCTGAATGAGGCTTCAGAGGAGGACAATCTAATAGATCTGGGTCCTGGTTCTCCAGCAGTGGTCAGTCCTCGGGTCAGCACTACACCCACTCATACGCCCACATCCACCCTGCAGCCTCCTGTTGCTCCTCCTCCTTCTGCTGCTGCTGCTGCTGCAAACACAGCCTCCCTCTCCACACAACTGGCAGGACTTGGTGAGGATCTCAAACACATCTGAATTAAGATGACAAATTAATATAAATTAAAACATTTTAAAACCATATTGATAAAAGTATGGTAGCACTTTATTTTATTGTGCTATTCTGCATGTACTGTGTACTTACTATAGTAATTGCAATAACTGTGTAATAACCATATAATAGGTACTAACCCTGAACGTATCCCTAAACCTAACCTTAACCCATGTAGTTACCTTATATTACCAGGAGGGGTGTAACAGTTCTCTGTAAAAAAAAAATTTAACTGTACTGTTCTCCACCCACGGTTCGGCACGCACTTGTACCACGGTTCATCTCAAATCTGACGACGCATCTATAATATGGTTTGTTGAAAATGCACTGCAGCCCGGATAGTTGTGGAGGCAAAAAATCGGGCCTGGGAGGAGTTTGGTTGAGGCATTGGAGAAAGACTATCGGTTGGCCTCGAAGACATTCTGGCAAATTGTTCGCCGCCTCAGGAGGGGGAAGCAGTGCCCTACCAACACTGTTTACAGTGGAGATGGGCAGCTGTTGACCTCAACTGGGGATATCATTGGACGGTGGAAGGAATACTTCGAGGATCTCCTCAGTCCCACCAACACGTCTTCCATTGAGGAAGCAGTGGCTGAGGGCTCAGAGGTGGACTCGTCCATCACTCGGGCTGAAGTCATCAAGGTAGTTAAAAAGCTCCTCGGTGGCAAGGCACCGGGGGTCGATGAGATTCGCCCTGAGTACCTCAAGTTTCTGGATGTTGTGGGGCTGTCTTTGCTCACACACCAATGCAACATTGGCGGTTGGGGACAGTGCCTCTGGACTGGCAGACCAGGGTGGTGGTCCCTCTTTTCAAGAAGGGGGACCGGAGAGTGTGTTCCAACTACAGGGGGATCACATTTCTCAGCCTCCCCAGGAAAGTCTATGCCAGGGTACTGGAGAGGAGAATTCGTCCGATAGTGGAACCTCGGATTCAGGAGGAACAGTGTGGTTTTCGTCCCGGTCGTGGAACACTGGACCGGCTCTATACCCTTTCCAGGGTGCTGGAGGGTTCATGGGAGTTTGCCCAACCAATCCACATGTGTTTTGTGGATTTGGAGAAGGCATTCGACTGTGTCCCTTGTGGCGTCCTGTGGAGGGTGCTCTGGGAGTACGGGGTCCGGGGCCCCTTGCTTAGGGCTGTTTGGTCCCTGTACGACCAGAGCAGGAGCTTGGTCCGCATTGCCAGCAGCAAGTCAGACTTGTTCCCAGTGCATGTTGGACACCGGCAGGGCTGCCCTTTGTCACCGGTTCTGTTCATAATTTTAATGGACAGAATTTCTAGGCGCAGCCAAGGGCCGGAGAATGTCCGGTTTGGGGACCACGCGATTCTGTCGCTGCTTTTTGCGGATTACGTTGTCGTTTTGGCCTCCTCAGACCAGGACCTTCAGTGTGCACTGGGACGGTTTGCAGCCGAGTGTGAAGCGGCTGGGATGAGAATCAGCACCTCCAAATCCGAGGCCATGGTTCTCAGTCGGAAAGGGTGGCTTGCCTTGTTCTCCACAGGTTGGTGGAGAGTTTCTGCCTCAGGTGGAGGAGTTCAATCTACGTTCCTACTCTCACCTATGGTCATGATCTGTGGGTCATGACCGAAAGGACAAGTTAGCTTTCTCTGCAGGGTGGCTGGGTGCTCCCTTAGAGTTGGGGTGAGAAGCTCGGTTACTCAGGAGGAGCTCAGAGTAGAACCGTTGCTCCTCAACATCGAGAGGAGCCAGTTGAGGTGGCTCAGGCATCTATTTTGGATGCCTCCTGGAGGAGGCCCCGGGGAAGACCTAAGACACGCTGGAGGGATTATTTCTCCCGGCTGGCCTGGGAACACCTCGAGGTTCCCCCGGAAGAGCTGGAGGAAGTGGCTAGGGAGAGGGAAGTCTGGGCGTCTCTGCTTAGACTGTTGCCCCCGTGACCCGGCCCCGCATAAGCGGAAGATAATGGATGGATGTAAATGTCAGAAAGATATCAGCTCTGCTGTTGTTCATAAATACCAGATGTGATGTTGTACAATGAGGACGCGTCACGTTGCCGGAAATACAGTCATCAGTGTCTCAATGTGTAGTGAGCCAGCGTCCTTACCAGTGCCCAAACTCGTGTACATGATATACTGATTCATGAGCTTGGGAGCTAGGGAACTGATTGAGACACACCCCCAGTCATTTACACCGTCATCACCTGGGTGTTGATTGCGCGCGAGTGCAGGTGAGAATAGCACACGTTGCTGTTTGTGTTTAAACTCATTTAAGCCTTGGCCAAGCCAAACAGGAAAGAGAACTGAGAAAGACCCTACAGAAGACCTAAAAAACCTGAAAAGCACTGTTTATTTTATATGCATCTTTGCTCTATTGTATGTATAGAGGGCATGCATCGATGTAAATTTCTGAGTGGCAGAAGAGCTGCTGCATGACTGGATTTAATAGGGGAAAACATGAGTAAAACAAACTGTTATCAGTTTAAACTAAAGTTTGGACTTGATATAGTGTTCCTTACAACTTACCAAAGATCCCCTGATCCATGGATATTGATCTGCAGCCAGGAATCGTGTTTTCCTGACATTTTATATGAGCCTGATTTCGATACATAAATATTTATCACTGTCAGCCATCACAATTTCGAGAGTGAATCCCGCATGTATATGCTGATGGCCCTACGTATGGAAGCGAGTATGGGGCCGCTTGTCAAGAATGGAAAACAAAAGTTTTATTCAAATTCTGAATATATTATAGGCCTATTAATTATTTGTTATATCGCCTAGACAGCGTGCAAAGAGCGCTCCCTTTATAATCACTAAAAGTTGTTAGTCATTCAATGAACGCGATCTCACAAAGTTCCGTTATATATTAATCAATGAAGCTGATACACAATGAATCTCTTATTTACAGAATGTCTACACTTTGTTAGAGAGGATTTGCGTGCGTGCAGAACTCGGCACTGGACAAAAACTCGAGCGGTGAGTGTATACTAACTTCAACACCTGTGATTGGCCATTGCGTTCAAGAAATCAACAAACATGTCTGTGATTGGCTACATTACTCACCGAAGCGAAAACACGTTGGAAACTGAATAATTTGCAGAGTGCAAACACAGATACACACTGGATCTTTTGCCAACTCCTTTTTGCTAATAATATGCTATTATTACGAATTCTTACAGAGGATTACAGATCCTAGACCAGCAGTTATGGGCAGCTTTTCCCTCTAAAAACAATCAGTAGCAGAAGCAGCAGGCGGCAGTGGTTTGAGTGAGAAAATGACACCCTATTATCAAGTCCATCTCCCTCGGTCCGGAGGGGGGCACAGGGATGTCCATGGGGTCCATGGACAAGCCTCAAAGGGATGACAGTTTGACAGTTGAACATAGCTAATAACTAATTTCCCTGAACATAGTACATACCAAACCGGACCTAAACCGTGACCCTAAAAGCATGATAAAAACCGAACCGTGAGTAAATGGAACCGTTGCTCCCCTAATTACTAGTACATTCTTAGATGAGTACACTGTGAGTTCATGTAAGTGTATGTACTGTAAAATAAAGTGCAACCAAAAGTATTTAACATGTTTTTTGTTGTTGTTGTTGTTGTTGTTGTTGTTGAAAGAATTTAACTTTTATTCCTCTAAACAACTCCCGGTAGATGTTGGTGCAGACAGCGTCAGCGGCACTCTCAGCTCTCTGACTGCTCACAACCCTCAGGATGACTTCGACATGTTCGCCCACACCAGGTCCAGCTCTCTGGCTGACCAGCGCAAAAAGTGAGTGTGGCTATAGAACTTGCATGCCAAAGAAACAAGCAGCCATCTTTAGAAATTTGTGTTTGATCTTCAGTTTTTGCAGTAGTTCGGTACTTTTCTATGGCATCGCTATCGAAGCGTGATTAGCTGGTGAAGTGGATTTACTTATTGTAGAGTTAATGAATGTTATCATGAGCATTGTAATGTTTGTCATAACTGATGTCAGTAGACTGGGAAAATTTTAAAACGAGCGGTTCATTCATAGATCCGTAAGATCTGTGGAAATACAGCGCAGCGCTGAAATGGGACGGGCTACAAAAGGTCTATACTACATTAAAAGCTATTTTCTTTGCTTATTTTCCAGTGTTAAATACGAGGAACCTCAGGCTCTGGTTGGCCTGGCGTCTGCTTTAGACATCAGACAGCAAAATGCCACTGGGGTGAGTTTCCTACATCATGTTGTTTCTCTGTATTTTCATAGTGATGAAGGGTTTGGGTTTTGTGGCGCTAATGGCTGATGAGTCTTTCTGATCACTCAGTTCTCACATGAGCTGTAGACCTCACTGTTTCTCAGAAGATGGGAAATCGCACTTGTCTTGAATGGTAAAGAGAGTGGTGCAGGGATGACGTGTTTTTGTAGGATAACCCTTCAGTAGCATCCCACTGGTTCCCTCGACAAAACCCCAATAGGATTTTTCCATTGGCTTTTGGATTATTGCAGATAATGTGAGCTTATGATTCTAACACGGTTTGTCCATCATGATAAAATGAAGACAACCTTTATGAATTTTGCAATCGGCAGAAGTCAAAAGCTAAACATAGGGTATAAGCAAACTACACCACGGTCGTATGACTTCAGCGTCGCTATCACTAAACTTCTGACAACTCAAAATTAGAGTTATAATAGTTTGCAAGAGCGTGTTTATAAACACAATGAGGCCTGTGAATGTGGACTTGTGAGTTTACCTGTTCGGCTGATGAAAACCATAAAAAAAAAACATTGACTTCAGGACAATGGAACCAGAAGTGCTAAAATGCGAGCCATCCCTGCAGCACTCTATTTAACTCCTTTATAGTTCTTTACCTTTGCATGTCAGTCAGACACTTTTGGCATAAAAATGCTCCTGTTCTTGCTGACTCATATTGGCACTATGAGGTCTTAAAGGACATATGCACAATTAGTCTTCAACATGCCACAGCCTGTTAATGGACTGGAGCAGTGCTGGCAGATTAGCTTGGGTTTGGCTTGGCTGAAAAATATTAGTAGCTGTCTGCAAAAGAGCATGTTATGTAAATTCCTTACAAAATACCGCTACAGTTATTGTTGCTACAGTAAAATTCTGATGTTTGACATTAGCCACCATTAAGCTTAATGCCAGAAGGATGTTGAAAGCATCTAACACAGTTTAAGGATCGATGACAAATAAGTGTGTCTACGATACAATGTCATGTTCTTAGAAGTTCTTCAATTCATGTTAGTTTGATATGGTTTAAATGTTTATATGTAATTTTACAAATTGAACAAACCTTGCCATAAAAAGGCTAAATTATCTTAATTTCCTTTTTTGTTTTTGTTTTTTTTTCTGCATGTTGGACTTTTTGGTAGACCAAGCTTTTCAAATATTAATCAGCAGTGAAGTAGGTTTGTTAATATATTTAATTTTCTAATATATATAGTGATTAATGCATACAGTATGTCTTGAAATTCTTTCAAGAATGTCATTCTTTTAATGGCTTTTTTCCATTATGTTATAGAGTGCATTAGTGCCTGCCCCTTTTTTACTCTGGGAGTATTTTTCCATTCATTTCCCCATAGGGATTTCAAAAAGTCTTAATTTAAACGTTTTAAGGCATTAAACAGGACAACCAGCTATGAGGTGAATAGTAACACTATAAACTTTTATGTGAAGCAAAGAAGTATTTGAAAATCGGATGAAAATATAAAGGTACAAAACAGTATACAAGAACTACAATCCCATGAAGCTTTGCAAACAACTTAATCAAATTAAAAATGATGAAATGTCTATATAAAAACAATATATTTTAAGTTTATTGCCAAATATGCATATATATTTAAATATTCTAGACTGACTCGATTACATTATTTGCGATGCTTCATGGGAGTGGGCGGAGCTAACAAGATCTTTTTATGCGTTTTGCTTGTAGCGACTCTCTGATTGGTGGAATTTTCTATACAGCCTCATGGGTAATGTGGTTTTTCACCACAAAGTCTGCTGTTAAAAACTATTGTTTTAAAACTAAGTTGCGAGCTGGCAGCTTCAACAGAAGCAAATGCCATCGATTAACAGCCTCGTGGCTCACAGTTGGTCTGTATTTAATGGTTATCATTAAAATATTATTTTCCTATGGAGAAAATGTAGTTTTTACTTCCAGAACCTGGCATTTGCACTCTATAACACGGATCACCCTGACGAATATCACAAAAAAAAAACAAAAAAAAAATCACAAGGAGCATTACAAAGTAAAGATCTGGGCACAAGATAAGATTTAGTATTAATAATTGCCAAGGCAAGAATCACAGATATTATTGCTCATACAGGTTTTTGAATTAACTTAATATAAATTATTATTATGAAATCTTCAAGAGTGATATTAGGAAATCATTTTAGACTGATTAAATCTCGGGTACCAGACATGCTTTGTGTTGAAATCGACCAAGGTTACATAACGGTCGTGGATTAGAGGTGCAGTGCATAGCAATCAGCCCATGGGTCAAAGTTTACACTTCTTTCCCCACTCTCTTTTTGTTTGTTTTCCCACTCCATCTACCTTAGTTCATTGACTCAGAATGACATTTCTCTTGCTTTAAATGACACCCGCTTCAGTTCTCCTAAAGATGGAGGATGCCACGTGTCTCTGTGCTTGTTTGGGGGTGGGTGCTTTGCTCTTCTTCACGTGTGTAAGGTGTTTTCTGTTGTTGATTTAGCCGAATGTAAAAGGTCCTAATGCTGAGTTGGAGCCCATAGACAGCTGGCTCATTACCCAAGGAATGGTGAGGATTTCACCAGAACCACTGTCCCCTCGTGTCCACCCAGCCCTGACCTCAGTCTCATCCTTTACACTTCCCACCACCACTAAAACACACCCACAGTAAAAGGGAGAGCCGCTCTCTCAAAGCCTGGTTTGATTTGCGGAAGAGCCGACTTGCATGTGTTAAGAGATCAACCAAAAATGAAGATTCTGTCTTTATTTTCTCACCCTCATGTCGTATCAAACATCTATGCTGTTTATTTTTCCATGGAAGCAGCTCTTTCTGTACAACAAAAGTTCATAGTGGCCACAAATGCACCATGAAGGTATTGAATAGACCACTTTTATGGTGGTTTTTTCGTTGTATGGAAAGAGCATCTTTTTTTCTTGACATCTCTGATCTCTAATAACTCCAGGGCCGTTTCTGAGCTCTTCTCTTTGCTCTGTCCCTTTTACTGTGAATCACCTCATTCCCATCATAAGTAGGAAACACATACGTTGCGTCCGAAATCAAATACTTCCCTACTATATGGTATGCCGAAACGGTAGTATGTCCAAATACATAGTATTCAAAAAACTGAAGGTGAAAAGTCTCCGAAGTGTGCATTTGATGGACGCTTTACTATCCCATGAGGCCACAGGAGAGGATTTGTTAATGGCAGTGAAGCGACCGCTGGTAGGTCACATGACAGTAACAACATGGCGGATGTAGCACGTCCGAAATTTCATTCATACTACCCATATTCATGCTATATAGAGCGTACTTTTTGAACAGTCACAAAGTAAATTCAAATGTTGCACCTACTCATTACGTGATTTCGGATGCAACCCAAGTTTTTTCAGGAGAAAACCAGTAGATTTCATCTTCATACACTAGCTAGACCCTGGACTCTAACATGAATTAACACGATCATAATCGGCCCTCGGCTCATGGAAGGTTCTGGATCTTGTTTACTGTAGAACTCCAAACTTAGGGCTGGAGTTTCAAGAAACGTTCACTCCTGATAGAAGTTTGAAGTAAGAAAGTCCCCAGAAGTCACTCGTTTTCATTCACTACATTTACATGTGCACCAATTATGTTATTATTTCCAATAATCAGAGTAAGGACTTATGCTGCCTTCACATGCTTTAATTATCGTAAATACACATTGCAAAATTGCACATGAACGCCTTCTGATGTCGTGTTTACCGATGGGAAGTTCGGAAATCATTTTGATATGGAGCCGGATCAGCTTCATAAATAATACATTTCCAAAATAAATTCCTAAATGCACAGCACAATTCACATTTACAAAATCCGATTCGTAAATTCAAAACACAATTCATAAATGCACAAGTAAAAGCGTAAATATTTCCCCAAATGCTCACACAAATGCATCTTACCTTGACACAAATATGCATATATCAAGTTCTTGAATTAATTTCTTCACACATTTATGAAAGATGTATTTATGGATCGTTGAATCTGCATTTGCAAATAGTCACACGTGCGTGGACTGCTTTGCATTTATGTGTGGTATTTTTGAGACCTTCCTTTGCAGGATAAGATTCATAAATATATATTTTTTGAGGACGTTCTGTTTAGCCAATCGTGGTGAGCTTTTAATCCACCAATCGAAATGCTCCTTACTCAACAGACACAAGAAGCTCAACGCTGCGCTTGTGCTGTGCATTGTTCCATGATCGGGTCCTTTATGTAAAGACATTTTAATGGGTACTCTTTTTCTAGCACCTTTTTGTGCACAGCTCAAGCACAGAGTTGAGCTTCTTGAGTCTGTTCAGTAAGGGAGACCGGGAATGGTTGTAACACGGGTCAGTTGCAGTGTCTACTGTCTCCCTATACATGAACACATTAACTTAAGCTGCTCTCAGAGCCAACAATTATGTTGTATACAATGTCATGTTTATTAGAAATAAATAAACTAGAGGCGAGGTGAAAATGCAGAAAAAAGCAAGAATAATATAGAGGATATACAGTATATGAAGATACCAGAATTTACGTTTTTAGGTTTTACAGATGCATGGTGATACATGTGGTCAATGTACTTGTTTACCATGAAAGATCAAAACGTGTTTGAAATGGTTTCAGCCCATTTTCACACTCCATGTGAGTGACGTCACCGATTAACCATACAGTGCAAACTTTTAGGTTAAATAATTCGATTAACGTTACTTCCATTCATCCATTGACAAATTGCCAGCAAAACATTTACAAAACTATCAAAAACCTCTTATCTACACATAATATGTGATTTAAGATCACAAACTTTAATAAATAATAGCTCAAGGCTATACGTTAGTTAGCCTAACAGTTACCTCTTATAGGTAGCTGGTTAACGGTTTAGATGCTAAAAGACTTTTTCCGAAGACACTAAACCATTTCTATAAAGTAAATATTCAACAGAAGCTTCAAGAAAGTGTCAGGAACAGTTATGTATTATCTGTGTAATTTTAGGGACTAAACTTGCTTGTCAGAAGAGCTGCCGCCCCGTTTCCATGGTAACTCCCAGGGTGTGTGCAACTTTGGTGTACAAGACCGGGTAGCTGTATTTTGTGCATACAATATAAATGTGATTTTGTAGAAATTGTAGAAAAAGAGTACCCATTAAAATGTCTTTACATAAAGGACCCGATCATGGAACAATGCACAGCACAAGCGCAGCGTTGAGCTTCTTGTGTCTGTTGAGTAAGGAGCGTTTCGATTGGTGGATTAAAAGCTCACCACGATTGGCTAAACAGAACGTCCTCAAAAAATATATATTTATGAATCTTATCCTGCAAAGGAAGGTCTCAAAAATACCACACATAAATGCAAAGCAGTCCACGCACGTGTGACTATTTGCAAATGCAGATTCAACGATCCATAAATACATCTTTCATAAATGTGTGAAGAAATTAATTCAAGAACTTGATATATGCATATTTGTGTCAAGGTAAGATGCATTTGTGTGAGTATTTGGGGAAATATTTACGCTTTTACTTGTGCATTTATGAATTGTGTTTTGAATTTACGAATCGGATTTTGTAAATGTGAATTGTGCTGTGCATTTAGGAATTTATTTTGGAAATGTATTATTTTTGAAGCTGATCCGGCTCCATATTTTGATACCCAAATTCCCGAGATGGGCATGCCATAAGCTTTAAACATGGTGGCTGGGAGAATGGTATGATTAATGGTATGAATCATACTGCTGTGACTGGTATGATTTATTAGTTTTTCCCCCAAAACAGCTACAGTGTCTTGTCATTAATGTAGTGCATATTCACATATACGAGTAATCATTTGAAGCATATTGTATATTTTATACACAGCGAAAATAGGCTGCATTTGCCTGAAATTATAGAACCGTCAGTAGCAGACTATCTGTATAGCATCATAAATGTTTATATGGTTGTCAGTGCATGTGACGCTACATATAAAGTTGGTTTTAATAGGACTTTCCCAATAAATAGGCAAGAATAAACCTGGTGTCCTCCATGATTCCTGTTCATTCTGACAACAAAGCACTTGAATGCAACATGCTCGTAATCACGACTTCTGAATTATGAAATTTCCGATAGCACGTGAAGGCAGCATAAAGCGCAATGAGTGCGTTTACATGCAACCTCATATTGCGATTAAACTTTACCTCATGTAAACGCAATACTTCGATCAAACAAATGCAATTAAGCTCATAATCGTAGTAACCATATTCGCATTAAACTATGGCACAAACACCTTAATCGCATTATTACCGCTCTGACCAAACTGTGCATGTGCTCGGTTCTACACGGATGTCCTGTGGTGTTCACATAATTTCATGAATGAACTTTGTGACATTATTCTGAGGTTTTCTGCGCAGTCTCTGCTCCGTATATTCATTCAGAAGAACGTGATGGCAGCGCAGGCAAACCTGGCATTGCAATGTTAATCACGAGAGCGAATAATATCCAGTACGTCCATAAAAATTTATTTTGAAATGTAATGTGAGCAGATTCAAACAATGGCTGGTAAAGTGCATACTGTATGCCTGTCTATCTGAGCGTCGTATAACCATACTTATTAGCAAATGATCAGAATAATGAAAATGCCATGTAAACATCTTACTGTGATTAAGACCTTACTCTGATTATTAGAAGTAATCACATTATTGGTGTAGTCATGACACAAGCAAAACTCTTCCGTTTACATGCAATTATCATTATTCTGATTATTCACCAAGAATTGTGGTTATTTTTATTCCCATACCACAATGCACAGCATAAATTATGTACTCACATACAGGTGTTACTGGCCACTGTTTTAATCTGCTTGTGTCAAATGCAAAACACATTTCTATTGACATTATGGATTTTTGCAGTGACGCACATAAAAAGTCTTAATTTTGATGTTTTCGACCACTGCGTTATATTCGTCACGCAACATTGTCAACATGAACTCAGCTTCTTTAGTACCGTGAAAAATGTGATGCCTTTCATATTTACAAATCTGCACATGAAAATGTCAATCATGTACATACTTGCACACTTTGAACAGAGTGGAAGAGATGCAATTAAAGTGCTTACATGCATGTTTATTGCTCTTTCCCCTCAAGAATGTTATTTTTTAAGTGGAAATCACCCCATTTGTGATCAGATAGGCCAATTGTGCAGCCCATTAATAACGTTTAGGCATCCGACAGTATGAACGCATGCGTTCACCAAAAATACACTAGTGTTCAAAAGTTTACGGTTGGTAAGGTTTTAATATTCTCTTATAATAACCAAGGCAGCATTTATTTGATACAGTAAAAACAATAATACTGTGAAATATTATTACAATTTAAAATAACTGTTTTCTATTGTAATATGTTTCAAAATGTATTTTATTCCTGCAATGCAAAGCTGGATTTTCAGCATTTTACTCCAGTCTTCAGTGTCACATGATCATTCTTAGCTGATGATTTGATGCTCAACACTTCTTATTATCAGTGATGAAAACAGTGATAATTTTTTTTCCAGGATTCTTTGATGAATAGAAGGCTTAAAAGAGTATTTATTTGAAATAGTAAAGACATTTATACTATATTTTCTGTCACTTTTGATCAATTTTATGCATCCTTGCTGAAAGAAAGTATTAATTTCTTAAAGAAAAGACAATCTTACGGACCCAAAACTTTTGAACCGTGAATGGCCTATAGAAGATCCTTAAACTGGACAGCTGTGCGGTCAGAGCCTTTCCTTCATCATCTTCGTCATCACTACTATTAAAACTACCCACCTCACCCATTAATTAGTCTGAGCTGTTCTGTTCTAACAGATTTAACAGTTTTACCTTAACCAAAATAATAATAAATAAAAATAAAAAACATTGTAATATTATATACAGTATCACCTACTCATTCGCTATTATTACTGTTTCCACAGGTCATAATACTAGTTTAGACATCAACACTTTGAAATACACTAATGGATGGAATTATGTAGTGACCAAAAAAAATCAAAAACAATCTTATTTATTTTTACTTTTTGTCTAGATTCCAGCTTTTGCACACACTTTATTCTCGGGACCAACTTCATGAGGAACATCCTGGGATAAATTTTAAACATTATTGAAGAAGTTCACATATTGGCGGCTTCTCTTTCATAAACATACATTTTAGTTTTGTAAAGAAAGTCATGCATTGGCACAATTTAAATTTGTCCACTAAACTAATATTAGAAAGCTATATAGTATAGTAGATAATTATTTGCGTCCAAACTTTGAACTGGTGGTATTTAAAGTGCCTCTATTATGCTTTTTCAGATATTGTCTTTCATGTAGTGTGTAGTACAGCTGTTTGTGAATCTAAAAGGTCTGCAATGTTTCAAAGATAAAAGTGCAGATAAATGGAGTTATTATCTCCCAAAAAAAGAAGCAATTCCCTAAATGACCACTTTGAGTCATCAGTAATTCTAGTAATTCTTCTTACTTCCTGCTGAAAATATGTAGGTTTGTAACACATTTGCATAATGCCAGTCTATGGCCTTCATTGGCTGCTTACAAACAATGTCTACTTTGACCCTCAAACACTGTAGTTGTAGCTGAGACTGGAAGATGCAAATCCACTTTAGCCGCGTTTCCTCCGTGGGAACTTTCCCCAGGAACTAGGGACTTCGGGGTGGAACCAGGGTCTAAATAAAGTTCCGGGGGAAAGATTCCCCCCTCAAAACGGCCCTGCTCACGAGGTAGTACTTTTTCAAAGTTCAGGAACTTTCGGGGGTGGGACTTGGGCGCTGAACATGCTGAATGGTTGAGTTCATGCAGCATTATATTTCAGCCTTTTGGCATTTCGGTGCGTGCAGTAAGGCCGGCTACACACTGGCTGCGTGGCGTTTTCTATGTCTTTGCACACCAGAAACGTGTCTGACGCGGCGCTGCTGCTGCTAGATGTATGTTAAACATAAATATATAGCCTACTGATACAGCAAAGACATCGTCGGCAGTATTGATGGCAAAATATGCTACAGAATATTTAGTTCTGTACTGACAGGAGCAATATTTCAAAATCGATAATTTTTATTATTTTGCATTACAATTAGGCCTGTATCTGCATTTATGTCAACCTAGAGACTTTCAAACATCAAAATGTAATTTATTAATATGTATTCATGTCAAAATGACATATACACATCTTTTCCTATTCTGTTTTGCCTGGAAACGCTTCCAACACGCTTGCGTCTCGCGTGAAAAATAGGCGTCGGTTCTATTTCTAGCATGCACAAATAGAACAGTCGCGCACAGTCCTACGCGTGTCACGCACAGTCCTACGCGTGTCACGCAGGCAATGTGCAAGCTCTAACCTGTTAACATGGGAGCCGAAATAAAAACGGACACGTCACGCAGCTGAAACGCTCACGCCACGCAGCCAGTGTGTAGCCGGCCTAAGAGTTTTTTGCTATTCAAATCAACAATGGAGTTTAAAAAATACAACCGATGGACCGATGACGAGGTTCAGGCTTTATTAAGTTTATTTGCGGAGGACGAAATCCAGTGGGGTCTGGAAAGTCGTGCACAGTCCTACATCACCGGACTAATCTTCACGGTACTTTAGACCGCGATGGAAACACAGACAGCAGCAGGTCTGGGGGACAAAGAGTTCCTGGGACAAATTGTTCCGGGTAATTTTGGTGGAAACGGGGCTTTTGATGCACTTCCAAAGGATGAGGACTCAGGCTAGAATAGATGCTGTAAAACCCAACACTATTGTTACTGTTTGTATCGCTGTAAATCAAGTGCTGAGGAAGATCCAAGAAAAGACCAATCACAACCGACTGAGTCATCTGACCAACCAGAGCAGAGTAGACCGATCACAACAGACTGGGTCATCTGACCAACCAGAGCAGAGTAGACCAATCACAACAGACTGAGTCATCTGACCAACCAGAGCAGAGTAGACCAATCACAACAGACTGAGCCATCTGACCAATCAAGAGCAGAGTAGGCCAATCACAACAGACTGGGACATCTGACCAATCAGAGCAAAGTAGACCAATCACAACAGACTGAGTCATTTCACCAATCAGAGCAGAGTAGGCCAATCACAACAGACTGGGCCATCTGACCAATCAGAGCAGAGAACACCAATCACAACAGACTGGGCCATCTGACCAATCAGAGCAGAGTAGACCAATCACAACAGACTGAGCCATCTGACCAATCAAGAGCAGAGAACACTAATCACAACAGACTGGGTCATCTGACCAATCAGAGCAGAGTAGACCAATCACAACAGACTGGGCCATCTGACCAATCAGAACAGAGTATACCAATCACAACAGACTGGGCCATCTGACCAAACAGAACAGAGTAGACCAATCACAACAGACTTGGCCATCTGACCGGTCAGAGCAGAGTAGACCAATCACAACAGACTGAGCCATCTGACCAATCAAGAGCAGAGAACACCAATCACAGACTGGGCCATCTGACCAATCAGAGCAGAGTAGACCAATCACAACAGACTGGGTCATCTGACCAATCAGACCAGAGTAGACCAATCACAACAGACTGAGCCATCTGACCAATCAAGAGCAGAGAACACCAATCACAGACTGGGCCATCTGACCAATCAGAGCAGAGTAGACCAATCACAACAGACTGGGTCATCTGACCAATCAGAGCAGAGTAGACCAATCACAACAGACTGAGTCATCTGACCAATCAGAGCAGAGTAGGCCAATCACAACAGACTGGGCCATCTGACCAATCAGAGCAGAGTAGACCAATCACAACAGACTGGGCCATCTGACCAATCAGAGCAGAGTAGACCAATCACAACAGACTGAGCCATCTGACCAATCAGAGCAGAGTAGACCAATCACAACAGACTGGGCTTTTAGAAAGGAGGGGTTTAGAGAGAGACTGAATCCTTTATCGAAGGATTCAGTATGAAAGATATGAAATGAAAGTGTTTTTTGACCGTGGATGCATGTAAACCTGATGTAGCAGACCTTCAAAACAAACTTAGGAATATTTAAAATAGCATAATAGTGCCACTTTAAATGCTCTTCAGTAAAGACCATGCTTTCATCGTTTTATCCTGATTTTTGATCTCAAGAAGTAGAAGACATGCCACAGCAAACTTCTTGTGGCCGTAATATTTGATTGTGCAATAAGAGTATGTAATGTGCGAAAAGTCCAGCAAATAGAGCCCTGTAGGGGGAGCCATTGTGCCACTGCTCTGATGTGGCTGTTAAAAAAAGCAATCATCTCTTTCATCATAATCCCATATTTCTATGGATAAAAGGCTCGTCTTATATTCGTTCTGAGTGACACATCACTGCATCTCTCCTTCAGTGTCCTTTCATTTTTCACTCTCACAGCATGTGAAACAGTGTTGCTCCAAGCTCTATGTGCAAGCCGTGTGTGTGTGTGTGTGTGTGTGTGTGTGTGTGTGTGTGTGTGTGTGTGTGTGTGTGTGTGTGTGCGTGTGTGTGTGTGTGCGTGCAAGTGTGTGAGGCGCGTGGCTCGCTTTGGCATTGATTGCATTTTTCTGTTGTTGTTATTTTCCTCTCAGACCTTCTGGTGATTTTATTGTTTGTGTTTTTGTTTGTTTGGGATGTTTTTTTTTTTGTTGTTGTTCTTTCGTGGCTTTCGGGGTCTTTGGTTTGTCCGTGGCTTTGCTCCATAGATCCCCGTTTCGCAGTCCTCTGTCATGGATGACATTGAGGAGTGGCTCTGTGCCGATGTGGTGAGACTTCTTTACCTTGATTTCATTCTCTCTGTTTTTGTTTCCATGGTAACACCATGTCATCTTACTCGCTTTCATCTATCCAAGTCCGTTTTGTTCCATTTTTGGATTTTTTTTTTCCCTCACCTCAGTACTAATCATTCATTTCCACCAATCATGTTTTCAGTCCACCTTATGCCACCCATTCACTTGATACTAATGAACATTAACTAGGGATAAATTCTGACAATTTAAGATGTCAGTTAAAGCTCCAGAATGTTTGTTGGTGGTGTTGGAGTTTTTAGATGCAGATAAAGAGTGATGCTGTTGAATGTTGCAGTTCACTGGTGCCGGATGCTTCCGTTCATCTGTTGGTTATTGTGTTGTGTTTGTACTGATATTCAAATAACTGTGTAGTTTGTTGAAGTCATGTGATGTATGTCCATTGAACAGTGTTGGGAAAGTTACTTTGACGAAAACTACAAGTATTCAGAATTAGTTCTGAGATAAAACTGAGCCATGTTTGCTGTTAAACCGCCAATTTATTGATAACGGCTTAGACATAAATAGAATTGCAGAAATTAAATGAAAATGTTAATGTTTACTCCAAATTCATACACGTTTCAGAAATATTCAAAAACAGCTACATTTACAATTACATTTACTGACAAAACTGACACCGTTAATTTTAAAAATGGCCAAAAAATGTATTTATTTGGCCTGGTTTTAGATATAAAGTGGTTAGCAATACTGCAAGTTTTTTAACTACTATAAAGCCATTTACGTGGACATTGGGCTTTGGGTAATTTTTAGATAAGACTATATAATTATAGACTTTATAACTATGTAACATATACATAAAATAAAATAAAAAAAAACAGCAGTATTTTTCAGGTGCAAAAATCAGAAAAACCAGGGTTTTTCTTCGGTGTACACACACACAGTACAAAGTACCCTAGACATGTGAACTGCGAGCCCAGCACTGACAATACATCCAAAATAAATGCAAAGAAACTGTTTGTAGTATTAACTCATCCTATTTATTCATGAAATAAAATATAATCACTGTCAGGATAGATCATAAAACAAAGTGCTTAGCACTGTTTTATATTTAAAAACCTGTAAAAAGTCACTGAGTAACTGATTTGAAAAGTCGGTAATAAAGCGAACAACAAAGCAACACATTACGCGTTACATAGAAAAAGTGGCAAGTCTATTATTTTGCGTTTACACTCTAAGGGTCAGATTCACTAACAGCTTGCACCAGCGCAAACCCTCTTTTGCCATTTGAAACTACTGCCAGGATTTACTAAAGACACGCAGTGAGAAATTAGTGCTGAAAAGGCATGAACCGTGTTATGTTTCCCTTTCAAACGCAAAATTTATGGGAGGGGAGTATTTAAATTTAATCATGCAAGGTGATTTACTAAAGTTTGCGCTCGTCAGTTTACTGGTGTTTGCGCCATTATTTCCCACCCAAAAAAGTACTCGTCTGTGTGCTTTAATTTGTGCGTCGTCAGTAGATCACGTGCTGAACTTTCCACTCCCATCGGCACTTTTTGGGGATTGCTCTCTCTCACGCTTATTGCCCTGTTTAGTAAGGCCCTATGACCTAATGCACAGATCATTTGACATATAGTATCAGATTGTATTGTTCCGTCCACTGCTGTGGTTATCACTGTCAATCGGATTCAGTCGCACATTTAAATGCTGCTGGCAATCCAGGAACTTTGTAAAGTGTAGTTAGCATGAAAAATATATTTCATACAGAAAGCGAGCTAAGATAACTTTCAAATACTTGAGTTCAACGTGAGGTACTCAAAGAATGCACTCTTGCGAAAACTCCCGTTATAATCAATGAAGCTGTCTATGAGCCGTGTTTATTCTCTCTTTTTGAGCAGATTCTGATGAACTTAAATCTGATTGGCCATTGTGGGAGCGTTTTAAAGCGACTATGAGCAGGTGCCGGTACTGCAGAATGGAAGGTATCGTCACATCGGCGGGATGAATTTTGGCGGCCACCAAAATATTTCCAACGGTAATCAAACGTGAACGCATTGTTTAGAAGTTCATGTTTTGACATGAAATACAATGCCTAGAAATCCCCAAAAAGTATCGGTGTACTTTCTTCACCGAGTTAAATATCTCTGGACCAGAATTCTGTTTATGACAGTCAGAATGACAGTTGAACGCGATAACTTCCTGTTACGATGAGGAGGAGGAGGAATTGCATTTTGGGTCGTGTTATAAATAATCTACCGAACCAATCTATTTGATTTAAATAATATGGATTTCCCTGATATTATTCTTATAGGACATTATAGGAGAATGTGTTTGGGCATGTTACACTTCTGATTGTTGTAAATATTAAAAAAGCTAGACTACTTTAAAAACAGCTGAGCTACTTTCACACTGAATAATGTACAGTAGTTGAGTTTGCGTCATTACTTTCAGTCAGTTTCTCCCCAACACTGATCTATCGTCATAAATAGAATGGATACGTATGTACCTCTAGTTAATAACAATGTCATGTTGTAAACTGGTTTTATTGCTGAATGGTAGGTAGTAGTTTGTTCTGTGTTTGTGGCACAGTGTCTGGTCTGACAATGTAAATGTAAATAATGTTCTCTTTGCTTCCTTAAACAGAAAGGTGAAGAGGCAGAAGAAGGAGTCACGAGTGAAGGTACAATACAAGAGCTGAATGTTTGGATTTGAACTGTATAAAAGTCTTGCCTCGCATAGTTTTTCACACGCATTGTTTCACTCCTATTACGGAAATATAAATTGGCTTGGAAATGCCGTCGCAGATTAACCACTTGTAGAAAATCCTGCTGTACACAATCTACTGCATGCCTTCTGTTGTGCGATTGATAGTTTATACTTGTTTAGCAAGGAAAAGGCCTTTTAGTATCATTGTAAAACGTCTCCCTTTTATAAAAAGTAAACTTCAGAATAGCTTTTATATTGTTAGTAATATTTCATGATGAACACTTACTGCACTGAAGCCATTTAGCTTTACTTGATTATCCTTTTCTTTTCTTTTTTTTTTTTTTTTTAAAAATCTTGTTAAAATGTGATTATTAGATATGATCCATCAGTCTTTTGGAGGAATGTTTGATCTGTTTATCTCCATTAAGTTTTTGTCCCACAATAAATACTACATAGTTTGATCATAAAACTAAGCATTTCAACTTATCTCTACTAAAATGATAGAGATATTGAGTGACAACTAATATTTATATGCATATTATGCAAGTAGTAATGGTATTATGTAATGACACAATATCTTGGCACAATCTTGGCATCAATATATTTTGGCACAGTCCGTTTGACTTAGGGTGTCGCGGTGATTCATAAACAACAATAGAAATTTTTTTTACATTTTCATTAGAATTATTGCAGTTTTACCTATAAGCACAAATCAATAGAATATCAACCCATACGCATTTTTTTTTGGTGTGCCTAATCTACTGTTGTTTCCTGATTTATTATGGGCTGTTTATCATATAGGCCAATAAGAAATTTCTCTCAAAAATTTAAATTCCAAGTAATTTCCAATAATTTCAAATTGCATTGTTGTTCTATTAAAGCAACAGCAAAAAAAAAGTTGTATTGTCACACAGTGTGTGCATTTATTCAGCAGCCACAACTGCAAATATAGTCGAGAGATCCATGTTTGGATTTATTACAGTTCATCACTGAGAAGGTTTGGTGGAGCTCGCTAAACTGCAGATTACTTGTTTGTCTTCAGATCATCCACTCTTCTTCTGCAGTTTAGAGAGAGCATGTGCACGTGGTTGCCAGATTGCAAAGATTAAGTAAAAAACTGAGTAGAAAACATGCTCGTTTAGTAGAAAACCTCTGATTGAGGAAATTAATTCTTTCAACCATAAGCATGAAAGCTGATGGCGGCTTAAAACAGACTGTAATGTTTTGTCATCTTATTTTAGACTAAAACAAAGAGTGACATTTTAGTCACAACATTGCATATTGATATAGTCAGTTATCATTTAATGACGTTGGTGTCGTCTTCTCTTAGCCATGGAAAAAAAGGTCATCACAGAAATTTTTTCACCACAGATTAACAAAATTAACACTATTCTGGAAGTCAGTCACTAGTCCCACTTTCTCTATGATGTTCGTCGTAAAGACAGCAAGCAATGATTGTTCAGGAAGCAACATGTAGTCTGGCGTTTCTTGTCTACAACAAAATCTGCTTAATCTGACAGTGACTATCATAAACAGACAAAAATATTGTGTAGTCTGAATCCAGCATTAAAGGTCTTGTCGATTTACATTGCAGTCAATCAATTATAAAATTTTTGGTCATAGAGGTATCAGCAACTGTACCAAATTGCATATTTTTGCCCAGTTTGGGTTTCTTATTAAAACTGAGATGTTTTTCCTCCTCGAGTATGAGCTCCATATTCTCTCTGTATCATAATAAATGAGCCTGATGGATCAAATATGATAATAATCAGTTCGATTTAAAGGGTTAGATCACCAGAAAATGAAAATTCTGTCATTAATTCCTCACCCTCACGTTGCCCAAACCCGGAAGACTTTCGTTCATCTTCGGAACACAAATGAAGATCTTTTTGATAAAACCTGAAAGCTTTCTGACTGTTTTCTGAACCTCATTGGTTCTTGCTGAAGCTCAGACATGCAGCGTAACACGAGAATGAACCTCACTGGTTCTTGCTGAAGCTCAGACGTGTTGCGTAACACCAGAATGAACCTCACTGGTTCTTGCTGAAGCTCAGACATGCAGCGTAACACGAGAATGAACCTCATTGGTTCTTGCTGAAGCTCAAACGTGCTGCGTAACACAAGAATTAACCTCACTGGTTCTTACAGAAGCTCAAACGTGTTGCGTAACACCAGAATGAACCTCATTTGTTCTTGCTGAAGCTCAAACGTGTTGCGTAACACCAGAATGAAGCTCATTTGTTCTTGCTGAAGCTCAAACGTGTTGCGTAACACCAGAATGAACCTCATTTGTTCTTGCTGAAGCTCAAACGTGTTGCGTAACACCAGAATGAACCTCATTTGTTCTTGCTGAAGCTCAAACGTGTTGCGTAACACCAGAATGAACCTCATTTGTTCTTGCTGAAGCTCAAACGTGTTGCGTAACACCAGAATGAAGCTCATTGGTTCTTGCTGAAGCTCAAACGCAAGCTGCGTAACACGAGAATGAAGCTCATTGGTTCTTGCTGAAGCTCAAACGTGTTGCGTAACACCAGAATGAACCTCATTGGTTCTTGCTGAAGCTCAAACGTGCTGCGTAACACAAGAATTAACCTCACTGGTTCTTACAGAAGCTCAAACGTGTTGCGTAACACCAGAATGAACCTCATTTGTTCTTGCTGAAGCTCAAACGTGTTGCGTAACACCAGAATGAAGCTCATTTGTTCTTGCTGAAGCTCAAACGTGTTGCGTAACACCAGAATGAACCTCATTTGTTCTTGCTGAAGCTCAAACGTGTTGCGTAACACCAGAATGAACCTCATTTGTTCTTGCTGAAGCTCAAACGTGTTGCGTAACACCAGAATGAACCTCATTTGTTCTTGCTGAAGCTCAAACGTGTTGCGTAACACCAGAATGAAGCTCATTGGTTCTTGCTGAAGCTCAAACGTGTTGCGTAACACCAGAATGAAGCTCATTGGTTCTTGCTGAAGCTCAAACGTGTTGCGTAACACCAGAATGAACCTCATTGGTTCTTGCTGAAGCTCAGACATGCAGCGTAACACGAGAATGAACCTCATTGGTTCTTGCTGAAGCTCAGACGTGTTGCGTAACACCAGAATGAACCTCATTGGTTCTTGCTGAAGCTCAGACGTGTTGCGTAACACCAGAATGAACCTCATTGGTTCTTGCTGAAGCTCAAACGTGTTGCGTAACACGAGAATGAACCTCATTGGTTCTTACTGAAGCTCAGACGTGTTGCGTAACACCAGAATGAACCTCACTGGTTCTTGCTGAAGCTCAGGCGTGTTGCGTAACACCAGAATGAACCTCACTGGTTCTTGCTGAAGCTCAGACGTGTTGCGTAACACCAGAATGAACCTCATTGGTTCTTGCTGAAGCTCAGACGTGTTGCGTAACACCAGAATGAACCTCACTGGTTCTTGCTGAAGCTCAGACGTGTTGCGTAACACCAGAATGAACCTCACTGGTTCTTGCTGAAGCTCAGACGTGTTGCGTAACACCAGAATGAACCTCACTGGTTCTTGCTGAAGCTCAGACGTGTTGCGTAACACCAGAATGAACCTCACTGGTTCTTGCTGAAGCTCAGACGTGTTGCGTAACACCAGAATGAACCTCACTGGTTCTTGCTGAAGCTCAGACGTGTTGCGTAACACCAGAATGAACCTCATTGGTTCTTGCTGAAGCTCAATGCTGCGTAACACAAGAATGAACCTCATTGGTTCTCTCACGTCAATCGAACATGCTTAAGCTTCTGTTTACCACATCTAATTTGTGAGTTGATGAATGTTTATATGTGAATACATTCAATCTGTTCATCATATAAAGTGATCGAGTCTCTTCAGAAAATGTGGACTAAACTGCTCAATTCATATGGATTAGTTTTACGATCTATTAATTTTTTGAAGCGTCAAAGTGTAAGTTGAGTAGCTGTCTATGGAAGTACGGAAAGCTCTCAGAATTCATCAAGAATATCTTTATTTGTGTTTCGAAGATGAACAAAAGTCTTACGGGTTTGGAACGACATGAGGGTGAGGAATTAATGACAGAATATTCATTTTTGGATGAACTATCCCTTTAAAGGCATCTATTTTTCTCCTCGTGTCTCTTTAGAGTTCGACAAGTTCTTAGCGGAGCGGGCCAAAGCTGCAGACAAGGCTTCGCCGCCGGCCTCTAGTGGAGAGTCCAGACCTCCCGTCAGCGCATCTAGCAGCAGCCGCAGGAAGACCGAACAGACGGAGGACAATCTCTTTGCCTTGTAGAACACTGACGGAGAGAGAGATGCGGGTGCAGCGCATTGACCGCAACCATATTCCCTCCAACTTCCAAACGCTTGCTGTTCTTTTACACCCCTACTGATGTTATACGGCAGCAAGACCCCTGTCTAATATCCCCCTGCCTGATAGAGCACTGTGAGAATCCTGCTTCATTACAGCTTTAACCGCAACCTTTACGCTGAACGGCTCAATCAAGCGATGGCTTAAGCCAACATGTAGCCGAAATAAGTCTCTTTAGAGAGCTCATTCATTTTGATAAACAGATGTGCAGTCGAATAGAGCTGTTTGGTTTCGTATTTATTGCTCAGTAATTAATGAACTAATGGATTGCTATTCCACGAGGTTACGGTTTGTGAGGTGCATCCGTTCTTCTGTAGGGGTGAGTCAACTGTGGATTGTGACTGAATCTGTCCCCGTGGTAAATAGAGCAGGAAAACATTAGATCTTAATCAGGCGTAGGAGCCAACGGTGCACAACCGTGCCAACGGTGCACTGCTCCTGATTGGCTGTCTCATGCTTATGAGGGCCTGGTGAAGGAAAATGGCGACATTCTCATAATCATCATGTGCGAATTACCAAAGATAGATGAGTAAGCTTGTTTTCCATCGATTAATAAAATATGTTGACTCCTTGAGGTTGTCATTATAGCCTGGTTTAAAGGCACTATTTGAGGGCATTTTAGAGCGTCGAGCCCCGCACATGATGTGGTGAAAAGAATATGTATATCGTGGCCACCAATTTACAATTAATTCCCATGACTTACTAATATGTCAGCACGTTTTATAAATGCGTTCCCTCGATTTACCAAATTGTGGCCATGTTGTAATAATGTGTTCCCTTGCTTTAGTTAAATCAAAATGAGGGAACAAATTAGTTCAACGTGGCCATGATTTAGTAAATTGTGGGAATTAATTATTATTATATTATTATATTATGAATTATTAGTTTTTGTTTGTTTTTGTTTTATTTTTGCGTGTCATGTGCGGGGCACCATATAGATCAGGGGCCTGATGTATAAATGTTGCATATGCACAAAACAGGCATAGAAATGCGTGTATGCAATTTTCCACGCTCATATCAGGATTTATAAAAATGCCCCTATTACATATTGTACATTGTACATAATTAAAGTGTAACAAGGACACCTTAAAAGTGGGGTATCATACACAGTCTCAGTCAATCTCATGTTAATCTTGATAGAGTAGTATTGCATCCTTCATATCTCCGAAAAGTCTTTAGTTTTATTATATTTATAAAAGACAGATACGCTGTGCTGAGTTTTTCCAAATAAAACCGAGCGGCTGAAGGCGTATCGTGTGGGTGGAGCTAAAGAGTCACAAGCTATAAGTTCATGTTGTTTATTTGAGGTGCACTTACGCGCCGATAGCCAACAACACACAGAGATTTGAAGCAGTTTTACTCACCGTCTGCAGTTCCAACGCACGACCGTGAACCTTTAATACTGAAACCGCTCTGCATTAGATGATCTTTAAATCTGGCCTCGAACTGGGCCTTGTTTATAAAAAAATCATCACCAAAATGCAGGGAACAAACAAAAACACTTGCTCAACTCCGTTGTTGCTCCGGAAAACAAACTCCATCCACTGTCCCATTAACGCTGGGTTTTTTGGGAAGCTGAACAGGGTTGTCTTGCCCTGACAACCAAAAACACACTTCTTTGGTGACTTTCGAAGTCCTGTGACCTGTGCAGCGCAGCTGACGACTTCCCTAAGCGCGTTGATGGGCGTGCCTTTGCTCTCTCGCTCTGGTCGACGTGTAGGAAATTCTGCACTTGTTGACGTCACATAGGCCCATACTCTCAAACTTTCTGAAACCTGTGACAAGCCGGAAGGAGTTTTTTTGGCACATCAAACGTCCAACTTATTTTTTGAAACTTTGTTTAGCATGGGAATCCAAGTCTTTAACAGTGTACAAAACTCTGAATGCATGAAATAGCATATACCCCCCCCCTTTAAAATAAAGTTAACCCTTTATTTTAAGGTGCCTTTGTTACAGTGTAATTATATATTTAAGTACTGAGTAGTATTAATTTTACGTGCACTTACTATAGGGTTAGGGTAGGATTAGGGATTGGTTGAGGGTTAGTTGCACAAAACGTATGCATAATTTACTGTTATTACTACAGTAAGTGCATGTAACATATGTAACAAGGACCCTGTAAAATAAAGTGTTACCAGAAGAAACTAGGCGTAAATATGTAGACTGTGCATATGCACTCTTTACTGGTGGGAGCAAATTAATATTGATAAACACATTTAGGATGAAATATGAAATATTCCACTCTCATTAATGGAGTTACGCACTCAAATTACATGAAATCATTATCCAGAAGACAACAAACAAATATTTGTAGTGGATGGGCAGCTTTTGAACACTTTTCCTGTGGCATGCTACGTTTTACTACAGCGAGCATTGCTTGGAGCATGATAATTCCGCTTTAAATATTTTTTTACGCAACTAATGATCAAAGATGCACACTTGACTCTATCTAAGCAGATGGCTTAGCAACATAGACGGTATAATACAGACTGCAGCCTAATAATGACCCCTTTTGTGGCCTTCCCAATATTATGAAATATACCACTGAATTTGAAGGAAATAACTCTTCTCTGAAAAGTATTTTATACACATTTGATTTAATTATTCTAGAACAAGACAAGGATACTGAATGATTTTTAGCAATGTGATAGTCCGTATCTCATGTTTTCCTAATATCTTGTATCGTTAAACATAGTGTCAGGCGGATGGGAATATTCATATGGAAATGATATGATGAGATGAGGTTATGCATGGTAAAGCTAGGCGTTGTGAGCTCCATATATGGTGATTTCGGGGAGGAAATAAAGGGAATTTTGCACAGGTTCTGGCGTATGTAGGGTTTTATGAATCTGAAAACTATGGGAAGTTTTATACATGAGGCCCCTGGTGTCTGCAGTGATACAAAAATACAAAAACAGGCTCACTTCAAGAAAGACGTTGGGTCATATTTCATCCCAAAATCAAAAGAAAATATGAAGCAGCATCATGTTTTGAACATGTTTCTTGAGCATCAAATCCTCATATCAGAATGATTTCTGAAGGATCATGTGACACTGAAGACTGGAGGAATGATGCTGAAAATACAGCTTTGATCACAGAAATGAATTACATTTTAACATATATTCACAGTTATTTTAAATTGTAATAATATTTAACAAATGTGACTGTATTTTTAATACACTGCCTTGATGAGCATAAGAGACCTCATTCAAAAACATTTTAAAAATGTTAATTTGCTTCATACAATTTTCTTTTGTTTTGGGGTGAAATATGGCGCAGACATTTCTTCGTAAGATTCTCGCACTTACCGCATCTTTTGTCAGATTCCTGATTGATTTCTTCACCCTCATTGCCGTAAAAATCCTCACATTTGGCAGTAAAGATGAATGGAAGTTTTGTGCTTTGCTAAACCTAATCAAGAATTATATTTGTCTAATGGCTTTTGTAAAATATGTATCCATACGTATACATAAATGTGTATATACAGTAGGAAAGTCTGTATAGTACTTAAGGTTTGTATTAACTTAGTGTAAAATCGCAATGTTTAAAGGTACACTATGTAACTTTTTTCCTTTTGACATTAGCAAAATTGAGTCAATACATCATCAGTCCTTCTTCCAAAGTGTGTTTTTGTCTTACCCTGATTCCCTATGGTAAGCCTATTACACTGTAAACCTGAATAAGTTGGCAAGAATCTTAACTGTCTTCATGTGAGAAAGCGTATTTAACTTAAAATTATCATGTAATCTCAACTTCAATATTTTTAGTAGTGGAAACTTAGCTAACTTTAACTAGTTAATTCAGTAAATGCTAACTTGCTAATTGGTAACACAATGCTTTGATAGCATAGCATAGCAATTGCTGAATGAATAAGACATAGAACATTTAATATTTATATTTTCTCAAACTAAGCTCATACTCCACTCGTCACCATGATGGTGAACCAAACATAATAGAAACAAAACATTAAACCCGACCAAATCTCCCAATTGACATAATTGACAATCTTCCAAAAAAAAAAAAAAAAAAATATATATATATATATATATATATATATATATATATATATATATATATATATATATATATATATATATATATATATATATATACACACACACACTTAATTTTGGCATTTACTGTCATGGCAAAGCATGCTGGGAAATAGAAATCCCAGTTTAGTTTCAGTTAAATTTAAGTTCGTCTAAATTACAAGAAACAACTTCATTAAACTCAAAACAATGAAACAGTTCAGATTACTCAAAATGTGTACTTTTGAGAAAGTTCTAAATACTCATAAAAGTTAATTAGTTTGAACAAATTTGTTTAATTTGAGTTGGCTCTACTCAAACCAATGAATTATTTTGAGCGTTTACAATGCATAAGTGTTTATATTTTAGACGTGTTGGGATTGTTTTCGTGGGAAATTATACATGCATGTGTCACTCGTGTGTGTGTGTGTCTCATCATATCCGTAAATAGAGAAAGGATGCTCCGTCTACTTTGACGCGCGCGTGTATGTGTGGGAGAGGCAGAGGTTAGTTGTCACAAGCAAAGAAGTTTGACTCCAAACTCCAGGAAATCACCCGTTTTAAACAAACGTCGAACAGAGGAAAGTCTGTTGGCAAAAAGAGAGCTCGTCATAAAACAAGAACCAACATTGACTTGGCTTTTCAGAGATGGCGAGGACTGAGGGATTTGAAATGTAAAAGCGACACGGAGATGGCGCGAGTAAGGTATTTTATTGAACAGATACAGTGTACATATACATGTAGCTCTCTATCAGAGTTCATTGTAAAGCATTATCTTTTGTGAAGGGTCATATTCATCCGCAGAGCCAAAGCACAAACAAAATAATGTTCTTCCGCAAAATGCATGCAATTTCGTTTTTTACATAGTGTACCTTTAATTGCGTCCCTCTTTATTTGTGATTCATGAAAGATATTCCATGTGATTTGCAAGATTGCTGTTAGTTTTCATTCCAGTCACTAACAGCTGTACCGTACAGTTTTAATCATGCTAAATGTTGCACTGCTATCTTCCCAGCAAAGTGAGGTCAATGTTTAAGGAAGATGTTCACTGTTCAGTCTTATGTATATAAAGTAACTGCATCTAGATGCATTTTACAGTCAGATGTTTAACGACCAATGATGGGAAGGCAAGGGCTTGAACTTTGTTACTCTAACCTGTTGCAAACCTCCATCAGCCCCCTAAATCAGTCAAAGCAGCGGTTCAGTGTGTGAAACACTGGAGGAGTGTATGTGCTTTACTTGAATTGAAGGTGTAAGTCACTGGCTTTGATTTAAATTAAATTGCAACATGTTCAGAGCTAAATCAATAATGGCCCGATTAGTTTCTTAACCCATGCCATTCGAAAGATATCTATGAACAGCATTTGTTATGCCATAATGTAACAATAAATAGATCAAGGTTAATCTGCAGTATCTATTTTTGATTTCAGCCTTCTAATTACTTGTAAGAAGGAAAGTGTAATACCTGTTTGTAAGAGCGTGCTTGTTCTAAAGAGCTCAGCTTTCATCATTATTTGGATTAACTGCTTAAATGAATGTTGCCATCATGCGACATTAAAAGTCTTAACTATTTTGATTATTTACCTCATAATGTCTTAAATGTGTTTTAGAATAATGACATGTAATAAAGTTTCCTATTGTCAGATTTATTGTTTAATCCAAACTATTTTATTAAAGTGATTCATTTGCTTAATGCAATCATTTCCTGTGTGATTCATTTTGACAAGCGCATCTAATAAATCTTCCATCATTTTAAGGTTAGCTATGAAAAAGTTGTGAAAATGACGTGTTAGTACTTTATTTTATTTGTTGCATTTAACTACATTTTAAAACAAATAAAAACGTTAAATGTCTATTTGTTTTGTTTTAATTGGCTCTGGTGGTCTTCCATAAATTATAACATGATAATTAAAACCGCTAATAAAAATGACACATTGTGAGTGGTTATATTGGGTTAAGATGACAAACGGAAATCCCATACAGCCCTGGTCAGGAATATTGGCACCCCTGGTAAATATGATCAAAGATGGCTGTAAAAATAAATCTGCATTGTTTATACTTTTGATTTTTCATTCACAAACTTTCACACATTCACCCTTTTATTAAATATTTTCCTTTTTCCAAGATAGCAGCTCTGAGTCTTCTCCTATGATGCCTGATGAGTTTGGAGAACACCTGACAAGAGATCAGAGACCATTCCTCCATACAGAATCTCTCCAGATCCTTCAGATTCCCAGATCCGTGTTGGTGCTAATTCTCTTCAGTTCAGCCACTCATCTTCTACAGGGTTCAGGTCAGGGTCTGGGACGGCTATGGCAGAAGCTTCATTTTGTGCTCAGGGACACATTTGTGTGTTGATTTTGATGCTTGTTTTTGGATCATTGTCCTGATGGAAGATCCAACCACGGCCCATTATAAGATTTCTAGCAGAGGCTGTCAGGTTTTGATTTTTTATCTGTTGGCTAGAATCCATGATACCATGTTTCTGAACAAGATGTCCAGGACCTCCAGCTAAA